>NW_010581576.1:270399-305636 GCF_000705375.1 Tinamus guttatus
TCTTACTGCAGTCGTATAGCTTGTCCTCTTGCATCTTCATCCCATTTGTTTTTCACTTGAACTCCTTGGATGGTAGCCCAAAGGCACCATTCCTGTCATTTGCCACTGCCTATCATAGTCCTTTTGCTTAGATAAGCTTCCATAAAACATACCCCACTGGCTTTCCTGAACACTGAATGCTTAAATTAACCTGTTACCTTGGTCTCTCAACATATTTTGGATATGCTTTCTGAAGCCAGTCCTAATGCTACACTGTGAATACTCAAGTTCCTGGTGTCATTCAACTAAGAACAGTAGCATTTGAAAGGTTAATACAGTTTCATTTTTCATGTAATTATAAAAATTTCTTTGAGAGGAGAAATGGTGATACAATCTTACTAGCTTTGTGTATTCTGATTATCTGAAAATGAAGTAGAAAATCTGCACTAAATATTAATTTTGAATGCAGATGGAGAGAACAAAAACTAATTTGCTATTACATTTCCTGCTTTTACATCAACACAAAGTAAATTCAATTTTTAATCAAAAGAGCAAAATAACCTTTACCCCTCTTTAATTACTGCATGGAGATAGAATTCTAACTACTAGGGAATTTTCTGAAAATGAAAGTAGATTGTCAGTAACTGATGATAATACCACAAGTCTCCTTCTCAGTGTGCCCACATTGCTCTAGGAAAAGAAATAGTCACTATCAATCCTGAATATTAAAGTGCATAGTCTGGTGCCTCTTTAAGTTCTTGAACTTAAAGATTGAATTTCAGCGGGATTTTGGCATGCTTTTCTCCTTTTGATGCTTTATTCTACTGGTCAAAACTAATACTGATGTTCTAGCTACAAATGAGGAAGCCACTGTAGATCAAAGAACATTTGGCCAGGGGTTGCATTCAGAAACATTCCAGCTATGGTGCGTGAGCTACTGCATTTTGCAAGTTGAAGTTCTAAGTTAAGGTAAAGAACAGCTCCATATACGACACATTCCAGAAACCAACAAAAACATGGCGTGAACTATATTCGAAGGGAAGAAATGGACTTTATCTCTCAGAACAGATGAAGGCAAGGAAAAGAGGATGCCATTTGTTTAAGGATCAGCTGCTGAGAGTCCAGTCCTGCTCTTCCCACATCACCCAGCAGTCCGAGGATCATCCTTACCACAAGTTACTGTTATTTTCCCATTTTGGTGACTTTTCGGCAGCCTTTCTCTACTGAACTCCAGTCAACTCATTCATGTCTCCTCCCTTATGAAGCCACTTGCATATTTGGTAACACTAGCAAGGTCAGGTGCAACAGAGCTGTAAATATCGGGCTATGACTGGGCTGAAATTTCAGCTGTCTGTTCTTCCCAACAATAGGGCAAGGAAAATGAGAAGCCTTGGAAGATTGGAAGGCCACTGGATGGGCCTTGAGGGAAAGATACCAATTACAAAAGACTATTCCTGAAAGATCCATGAAAAACAGAGAAAAGTCTCATAACCCTCATGCCAAAGCAAGCTGAGAGATCTGGCATGGCTGGCTTGGATATGAACCAGTCTCTAACTGTTGCTACCATTATTATATGTCTCTTTTTTTTTTTTTTCTGGTGTGTGTGTGTATTACTCTCAAAAGCTGGTAGAAGAAGGTGATATACAGATCTGAAAAGATTTAAAGTTAGCTCTGGGATATCTTATGTTTTATTTTGTTAGAAAAAAATACATCTTTTCTATGATTAAGATTTCATTAGTTTTATATGTATGTATGCATACATACAAACACTAAATGTTCTACTTCCTCTCTTTACATAAGTGATTTATAATATTTTCCTCGCTTACTTTTCTCTAGATATTCTTCTGCCTTAGAGTGGAGGGGAGATGGAAGCAAAATTGGCGAAAGTGTAAGGATTATTTAAGAGCTGAGAGAGCTCTGTGGAGAACAATGTGAGAGCTGAGTGTGTAAAATCAGACACAGACTAGAATCCTGCTAGCGGTGCATGCAAAGATTATATGTGCTTGTTATCATACTGGTGGAAGAGCAAATCAAGGACATCTTGTAGACTATGAAATAGCTGCAGTGGCTGTGGGCCAATCATGTCATAAACATGAACCTATAGAACCTGAACTGTCATTTATTTTATGTCAATTCACACTCTTACTTATTTATTTTCCAGAAGCGAATACAATGGAAACAATAAAAGGAAGACTCAACTAGCAGAGGTCTCACCTCTATTTTGTATAATTTGCTGCTTAAAAGCTTACAGAGTAAAACATGTAAATATATGCAGACCTGAGAGTAAGACCTCAGTAAGGAAATTACAGAGTATGGCTGGGGAAACTATGGGCCATAAACAAGAAAAGCACTATGGCTGCTAAGCACCTAGAAACCTGCTATAAATTGTTCTGAGGTTCTGCTTCAGTGGATTTAGTATTCGGGGAGAGGTTGGCTTTTGGCTACATGTGGCAGGGAATTCACTAGGGCAGGCGATTGCAGGAATTCGCGCTGTGCCCAGCCCAGCTGCAGCTCTCGGTGCTATGAATGGGGGGACCTGTCAACGTTATTACCCAGCCCTGGCATGCATATTTTCCTTTACAACAGCACGAATTGAAGAGAGAGGTACTGGAAATCTCATAATGATGCTGCTGCTTGTAAGATTTCCACTCCAATGTTTCCAGTGCTGAACAATTTCAGATAAGACATGTAATCATTTCAAGTCACATCCTCTGTTGATGTAAATTAGCCTAGCTCCACTGGAGTCAATTAAGATACCTCCATTTTAAAGGATTTCTCCCTTAGCCTTGAGGTGTTTATCCACACCTTACTTTTGAGATTCTGAACCTTTTAATTTAATTTTTGGATTAGTTCCTCTCATTAAAGGAGTCTGGACAAGGAAAGAATTTTGTATGCCTGTGTATTTGTTGGAGCTTATTACATGCTGTTTTGAAGGGTGGAAAAGTGAAGACAAAGAAGCTTAAAAGCCAAGCTAAACATATAGGACTAAAGGAGAAAAGTATAGGGTCAGATATTTGAATGGGCTTGGAACCTATTTAAACATCCATAAGAAGTGGCCAGACTTTAAAGTGCCCAGAGGAGCAAGCTGGCGGGGAAACACTCTCAAAATGCATGACTTCAATCAAATTCAAAGTCAGGGACTTCAGAAAGGCTCTCTTGTCTGCATCTGCAGAGAAATAGGGCTAAACTCCTTTCTGCCTTCAGTCTTAATGATTTTCTAGAATAATGCTTTGTTAGTGAACTCCATCCCGGTTCCCCACAGCACAATTCCACTTTTCCTGAGCCGAGACAATGAAAGACTGATCAATTCTTTGCAGCTGACTCAGCATTCCCCCACTGCCCACCCCTACTTACAGGAGAGGTAGCTGTGGTCTTTTCCTTGGCCAGGAGATAACTCTTCTCATTGCAACCTTTGGCCAGACCTGTATGTCTTGCCATGCTCTCTTTCACATATTTTAGAGGAATTTATGACTATTTTTATCTCAGAAGTTTTGAATGACCTTGTCTCAGTCTACTAGGTGTGTGCTATGCTGAACCTTCAGAAGATACAGCCCTCCCTCATAACCCTCCATTCGTAAATTAAAATCCTCCTCCTTTCATACAGTAAAATAAAGAAGAAAGTGGACTCTGCCAGCTCAGGTCAGTCATGTGATGGTGCATTTATGCTAAATTTTCTGTTGTATTTTATTTTGAAGTTTGCAGTCCTTTGCAAGATACAACAAAGATAATCCTTCAAGTGTGGCTGGTAAAGAAGTTCCTGAGTTCCTGAGTTGTAGGAGGAGCATGAACTGCTATACAAATCACAATGTGATTAATACCGTCTAGTGATATTTACAATTCCTCAGCATTTCATTACTGCTTAAAGAAAAACAGTGGTGTTTATGCTATGAAGATATGTGCGACTAACAGTTAGTAAGCTGCTGTGACAAACAAGACAAATTTTGGCACACACGAACCCCTTCATTTTTCTGAGTAGTAATATTTCTGGCACTGGCCTGACCTATTTCTTCCCCAGTTTGGGAATTTAGAATACCAGGCTATGCTTTTGTCAGTTCCAGCTATGATGCCATCAAAACTGACCAACCACGGTAATCACCTGTCACAAACAAAACCTCCTCAGTGATCTGCCGAAGGAAAAGAGAAAAATAGCTACCATACAGCCGACCCAGTTAGAAATAACACAATTTAATATGATACCTAAAGTGGCATAAATGAAAAGGTAACCGTCTTGTGTCTGAGGCAGTTGGACTTTGTGTGGTTGTGGACCACAACAACAGGTCTTCATGTTGGGAAGGGGAAAGGTTTAGAGTCTTCTTCACAATATATGGACAGGCAAACTGAACGTGTGTGTATGGCAGGCCCAGCATACCATACAGGATCCCTTCTGTTGAACTGACATCACCAACCAAGTTTGGAAAATGTGTTTTGCGAGCAAGCAGATTTGCCCATCGTTTTTACTTAGGTTTTTGAGCAGCATCTAGACAATTACACAAGATGCTGGCTCCTCCGCTCTGGGCTAGGCTGATGAAAACCCAATCTAGCCTGCCCTTGTGCCTAAAGCTGGCGAGAAGTGACACTGTGCCTCCAAAGTAAATCCATGTGAGGGAATGCAAAGGGTAGTATAGGCCACCAGCTGGTAACATTGGGACTGACTCTCCCACTCTCTGCCAAGGCACTCCTTGGCAGAGTTATCATTTATAAAGTAGTGCCCCTGATTGTCTTAATAAGTCCTGATAAATTTTATAAATAATATTTTGCCAAAATATTAACAGGAGTGTGATACTGCCTGTGTAGGATATCTTTTTTGTTGTTGTTGTTGCCTGTTATGGACTGTCCATTTACAAATGTCTTTTGCCCTATAGGTGTTTTATACTGTTTCAGACAAAGAAACTGTGACTCATGTAAATCAACTTGATTTCTTTTACGGAAATGGAGTATGCACAGTATAATCAGCTTTGATTCTTTTGTTTCCCTTAAAACGGGTTCTCTAAAATATTTGCAAAAGAGACACAATTTTCCTAAAGGGTCCAGATTATCAATGCTGCAAAAAACAAGTCAGTCAGACACTACATCAGGCATAGAATTATGGTATGTGTCCTAACAAAATCCTGCAAATCATACCACACATTATACTGGACTCCTGCATATCTGAAATTCACTGTTCCCCAAGCCACCTACCTACTGTAATCACAGTATTGTACAATGTGTGGGTGCACAGCCTTCAGCCTGCCGAGATCTGTTTCATGAATCCCAACGCATACCAGATACCAGACTGGTAGATTACTATATCTGTGTTCCTCTGCCTGTCACAGTGATTAACTGATTTAATACACAGTTATAGGATTTAGGCTTAAAAAAAAAATGAGAGGAGAGGAGAGGAAAAATAGTCAGGATGTCAGTACTAAGCTTTTATTCATCCTAAACGGTGGCGCCAGAACTATTTGCCTTTCCAAATTATTTCAGCATATCCTTACGTATGATAGTGAGTTTTCTGCTAAGAAACAGAAATAATTTTCCTTAGCTTAATTTTAAATAAGCCAATAAATAAATAAATCTTTTAGAGGGTCTTGAATATAAAATGGCCAAGTCACCAATAGTCTACAATAACTTTCGGCGGGACCTCATATTGTATGGCACTAGATCTTTTTGTTTGTTTGTTTCAGCATGCATGTACAACGATGGTAAGAGAATGTTCCATTTGAAAAGTCAAATACTCAAATATGAGAAAAATTAGAATTATTAAGGCAATGCATGCTATGTTAATTCAGCTTTCTTGGACATATTCATTATGATAAAGGCTTTAATTACAGGATACCATCATATGCTTCCCTGAGACCTCTGCCTTATTCAGTGCACAGGATGGACGAATGCTCACTTAATGAGCAGTGATCCAATGTAGTTTTTATTCTTATTGTTCAATGTGTGGCCTCAGGCCTTATTTACGGCATATTATTCATATCCATCTCTGGAGACAGAATTCTTAATTTTCTCATGGGTTTTCCTGTAACTGTATCTGAATCTTCCCAAATATTTATTATTTGATTTTGACAATATCCTTGCAAGATGAAAGAATGCTTATATATTCTTTCCTTTGCAGCATATAGAGAAGTAAGACACAAAGGTTAAATTTGTTAAAAATCTGTTTTTTAAATAACCAATTTGAGATGCTTAGGACCTAATATTTCAGACTGTGTCACAGAAGTCCCTTTGCATTTTCAGAACTACATTTTCACTGCTGTTTGTTATGAGTACCCAGCAATTTTTCCAGTTCAGCCTCAGAGTTCTAGCCTAAGCATCATAAAATGAGGAACACACAAGTAGTAGCCAACTGTATAAAACATGAGGATCAACAACACTCTGGATCTGGCAACAGCAGCAAATAGAGAATCAAATTCTTCGGGTTAGATGGTTTATTTTTGAGGTAATCTTTTTCTTTCTCCATTCCCTCATCTCGCTCACCACACAACTTGTGCAACAAAAGAGATATTCTGCAAGCAGTAGGACACTTAATAACATAAATCACAGTCTCCCAAGCATAGGGCTGTCTGACACACTAGTTTTCTCCAACTCTAGAATGCACAGGTTCAAGAGACACTGAATCACCATACCTGAGGTTTAACCTGATATCATTTAATGGTCCTATGATGTCTGTGAAGCCTCGGAAGAGTTTTTTCATCTGATCAGCACTAATGTTTCCACTGGGAAATGCACACATTATAGCTTCTGTCTTCTCCTTCTACCTGTGAAAGTTGAACCAAGCTCTGTATAAGGCTCTGAAAATATTGCATCCACACTGCTTCTGCTGTATTGCCATTTACCTCTTCACCCCTCCACTATTATCCTGAGATGATTTCTATACATCCTGTATGTGAGGGGTCTTCCTCTCTGCTGTATCTAGCACATGGAGTAGTTTGTTGCAGTTGTACCAACACTTCATCTCAAATCTCAGCTCATTGACTAAACATCTAAGTTCAACTCTCCCTCTGCCATCATTCATCTGTGTAATCATATTATTTAATTCTGGAAGGTCTTTGGGGATACAGTTTGTGTGAATGAAACCTTCTAAAGTCTTGAACCATATAATCAATAGCAGCAATGTGGTTTTCCTTGAAAGCAATACTTTAACCCCTCTTGTATGGCAGATTAAGAGCTAATGCCAACTGCTGACCTCTTACCTATTTGGTACAGCTTGTCATGATTCTTAAACCACAGCATATACCAAGTATGATAAATACATTTTCCTGAAGTAAAAGCTCAAGTGTAGCACTGTGAAATGAGAAATTCAAATAGCAAAATATTGAATATACTTTGTTTAGCTTAGCAATATAGCAAGTATATATGACAACAATAATCACATCACTGTCAGAGGAAATGTGATACCCAACAGCAACTGAAATCTACCATTTAAACGTCGAAGGAAAGGCACCTCTTAATTCATATGACTGTTTATTCCCAGGCATGAAGCCATATCTCAGCCACTGACCAAATGGAATTGGAAAGGGGTTTACAATTTGACTAAAACACATGCTGATGATGGACAATTTATTCATTAATAAAAACTAATAAATCCCCCCACGGGAAAGAAATTCTTTTAATTTTCCCCTGTCTCACTATGGTACAGAAGAGAAAACATGGCTTTTATGAAGTCCTTCTATTCCATCATTATTTTGTGTTTATGCAGAATATTTTACTGATCATATTTTCATGGCCCATATATCTTGGCTCTTTATTTTGCTACTATTTGCTAAATAAATTGGAATATACAATTAAAATAATAGAAATCTATCAATGCCACAGAAGGCACGGTTAGAGTTACTCCTTGTCCTCATAGCACTACCAGACTCAAGCAGAAGTCATACAGGTAGAATCTGCTAAATATAGAGGGTTGTTCAAGGTGGACATGTTCCAGAAAATATGCATCACTGAGGCTATCATGCTTAATTATGAGGCTGTATTTCTTAAGAATTACAAACTCCCTTTGAAATCATCTTGTCACCTTTTTTAAATGTTTCTGATATTGTTACTCTTGTGGAGTATGTACCCATGAAGTACAGCAGGTTAAGAACAGTCACTAGAGGTGGAATTCAGTTGCCTGCACAGTATTTACTGATACTTTATACACTGTAGATAGTGCCCTTACCTCTCCATAAGGATGATTCTCCTAAAGATCCTCTGGCTTATCTCCCAGTCCCATACGGATGAACTAAAATGTCACCAAGAATCTGTGTATAGGTAACTGATTTCCATCCTACCTGCCTTGGATGAAGCGTCTTACTTTGCTCTTCTTTTGAGTAGGCCATGTTTCTCCAGATCACTCTGGAGAACTATGCATTAAGAATCAAAATTTCTCTCATAAAGTTGTATACAAATGGGAATCTCAGCAATACACATCCTTAAGAGTGAAAAGTCAAACTGCAATTTGATGGTCCTGGAAAAAAAAATGTACTGCTACTATATTGTACTCTCTGCATGATTTTCATTCACCAGGCTGAAGAAACAAATAAATAATAGTTATAAAAAACGAACTAATTCCTTTAGCACCTCTCCAAGGAGTCTAAGTGAATCTTTGAGTAGGTCTTGGCTTGAACAAGTGAGCAATAACTCCTTTGACATACCTATCCTATGTGCTTGTTAAGGTTTGATCCTGCTTGACTGAGCCAGCTGTTAAAATCACAGATGGTTTCCAAATTACCATTTGAGCTCCTTTGAACAAGCTCTGCTCCCTGGTGCTGCTGCCCTTTGGAGTCATGCTACCAGAGCTCCGCTTCACGGCTTTTCAGGATCCTCTTCCATTTCTCCACCAGCGTGCACCCAGCTGAGCAGAAGCAGGACTCCTCAGCTCTACTCTGACATGCCCAATCCTCATTCTAGGAACCAACATATATTTAAAGATCAGCAAAACCTTTTGTTCCAGAGGCATTATCTACAATGTTGTGGTTACTATATTTAGCTCTATTTGTTTACCTACTTACTTATTTGTTTTTAATGTATTGTCAATACATTTTAATGTCAACCATAAACAGCCACTGCCGGCTGTGCTGGGCATTAAATCAAAAAAAAAAGGAGACATCTGAGATGGAGTTGAAGAACCTGAGGCCTTCTGATAAAAAAGCTCAGTATTCTGTCTTTAACAAGTCTCTCCCTAAAAATAGCTTGTGGTCTGTTGCAGCAATCTCCTTTATCTTAGATATTTATCATAGTTATTAGCTTGTGCTAACATAGGGCATAAAAGTACAAAAATAGGATACTTAGCATTGAGAGAGTTACTCTAGTCACCAGATAGCCGTCCCCACCTCTTATGGGCAGGGTTACGAGCAGGCACGTCCAGCCATATGGCAGGGGTCTGCATATGTTGCCTCCAATGGCTGTTCTCACGAATCTTACAGAAATGAATGAGCTTACTTTGCAGAAGGGAGGAGCATTCACTTCTCCCTCGAAAATCCACCTGTGACAATTAGACTCTGAAAACTTGATTATGCAAGACACAAAATACCCTTGCCTCACTCAGAGAAGCTTTCTAAGTAGATGCTTAAAACTGCCAATGTGGTGTTCATCTTCTTAAAAATACACTGAAGTACTTTGGTGGATCATGATGGAGATCTCACTAGTTTGTAGGAGTGGGCAAGGGATTATGACTTGAGCAAAATTAAGAGAGTCAAAAATCAGGACCCCACAGATTAGCTTGAATACCAGGACTACTTCATCTCTTTTTTTCCACCTAGCAGAACATAACCTACTAGTTCCCTCTGTCATCCCTGCTACATGTTTCCCAAACAAAAAAACATTCTTACCTATTTTACTTTATTTAAATATTCCAGTGGCCGTTCTTCCATGTCTCCTGTCTATTCAATGCAAGTGAAAACCGTAAAATGAAGTTGAGTAATTCTGGCACCCAAAGAAAGTGCAAGGAGACACTTTTGAACAGCCAGAGGACACAAAGGCACTGCCATATTATACTCTTTGTCATTCCAGTTTTAACAATAACAATAAGTATATTAATCACCAGCACCACTAAAGTCTTGTGTGCAATTAGCATTTCAACGCCCTCTCCCTTTGCCGGGGTGGAGCGGTTGCCTCCATTGTGAGCAGTGCTTAATTGTGGAGCAAGAATGGACGGCTCTGGGGTTGTGCTTTGGAAACGGGTGGTGGTTCAGCGGGTAGAGGCAGGCTCGAGTTTCTTTGTTTGTTTGTTTATTTGTTCCTGTACTTGTACTTCTGCTGTGTTAACTCATGGAAATTGCTCAGGGACAGATTTAAATCAAAGCAGACAGTTTCCATTTTTGCTCTGTAACTAGTAAGATTTGTTTAAAACGTGCCGCTGCTGGAACATAAGGCATGTCTGGAATGTTTGTTTACTTGCTGTTCGGAGCATGTGCCCTTTTGTTAGGAGACGAGGGCTTTCTGCGGAACAAATCTCCAGTGCCAGTGGCTGAGCCTCTTTAAATAATAGATAATAATTATGCATTGCGATGAGTTATTCTTTTTTTTTTTTGTCTCTTTTTTTTTAATAAAGATGTGTGTATGTTATTTAATGTAAGAGCTTCAAATATTAACCTTTTGTTTTACTGGTCTTTTAGAGACATCTACGAACTGCGCAAGCACACACATGTAAATGGTTCCTAGGATTATGCCTCAGCAACTTGAAAATGTTTGTATTTCTTCTGTGTTGCGTATATTTTGCTTACCCAAGCAGACAAGTCCTTTCTGGTTAATCCTGCCCAGTTCTGTGACTTGACCATCCCATGGGGATTTGGTGCATGGAGGTTATTTGTTCTATTAATCAGGAGGTTCCTAAATTCTAATCCTTGGTAAAGCACTGGATTGCCATCTGACCTTGGCAAGTCACTTGACCTCCTTTTGCCTCAGTCAATCCAGCTGGAAAATTGGGTAAAAAGCAGGACTTTACTGAAAACCAGATGCTGCATCTGAGATGAGATTCCCTTTGTAAATAATAAAGCAAATAGAGATAGAAAAAGGAACTTTTGCAGAGAACAGCTTTCTGGACTTCACTAATCTTTGTTACATTTTACATAAGCCTCGTTACGTTTTACATTTTGGTAGGACATTCATCAAAATGGCTGGCTTGACAAAGCAAATGTGTATGCTGGTGGGTGAATGGTTGATGCAACATTTATGCAAGGAGTTTTGTTTAACTTGAAAGGCCACGTATCTTTCTTCATTTTCTTCATTTAGCCAATTTACATTGGCTTCCTCCTCATGTAGGAGGAATGAGGTAATGAAGGGACTTGACATAGACACCATATACGCCTGAGCCAGCAACACGCCACAGGCCAGATTCTCTGGCCTGCTCTGCTCTGCCTTACTGTTCCTATGGGAAAAGGGAACAAGAAGCAGCCAACTCTTCTCTCCAGATTTCTCCTGACTTGAAGAGGCAAAAATGCATTTTGCTGAACCATGCACCCTTGGATCAAAGGGGAAATTTACTCTCCCAAATTCTCACGTTACTCTATTGTTCATTCTTTGCTCTGACTGACTGCTGAGCATTAGCCTAATGATGTAGGTGGTGCTCTCTTCACAAATATATTGAACATCACTGAGGACTGGAGTGACAAATGCCTTTCTTAAAAATCTAACAGAATTTTGACATTTTATATAGCAAATCAAATTCAGCTCAATGCAAAAGCTTTTACTTGAAAGTATAACAAATGGGCAATGGAGGTTAACATTATGGTTTGCTGGAAATGACATCCCAATAGTGAATAAGAGACACTAGAAAGGTGAAAAGTCATCATCAACTGATCATTTGCTGACTGCTCCTGCACAAACTTGGAACATTACAAGAAACTTTCTTTATTCATTTTTGCGCACTATGACAGTTGCTAACATCCCTGGTTAATTTACTCTTGCTTCCAAAATTGTTAGACACCTGACAGCTCTCTGTGATTTCAGAGAGTTCAGCAATACTAGCAGGAATTTTCTGAAGTCACGACACCGATTTAAGTGACTAAATAGGGGCTGGAATTTGCCTGCAGGGTTTTCACTTTTATAAAAAGAGGTGCTCTCTATATTTGAGATTCATTTAGATCTAAAACACAGAGCAGAACTCAAATGATAGAGACTCAGCTAAAATGAAATTAGAATAAAATTGTGATACACGCCCTGAAAACTGGAACTGTTAACATTCACAAAGGGAAGTGAGTATGAATTAATTCTCTTAGAGACAATTAAATATTCATAGTTTGTCATTTTCTTTTTCCCCCAATTCTTCTACTGGTCCTTTATTCTTGGTGGCAAATGTTCACATTTCTTCTTACTAATTCTCTCTGACAATAAGTTGGCAATCTTCCCTGCAAAAAATGTTGGTGGTGTTTTAGGTCGGCCTCACCCTTAGGGAGAAAAAGAGCATGGTAGGCATGTTTCTTGTCACAAAAATATAGACAGCTATTTTTTCTTTGATTCCACAGCAAGAGCTTCTATTTACTGTGCACAGCACACGGTACACAAAATACATTGTGAGTGCATTCTAATATTTAGACTACTTTACCATGTGGCAGATCATCTTCTTTAACTGGTAAATGAGTGGTGTGATATCACTTTGAATGGAGTCTCCCATATCATCTCCCATAAAGCCTCACTAAATAAGTACGAAATAAAGAATATTTCTATCATCTGTCAGCAAAAACATGAAATCATGAAAGCAGCTCAAAACATCAGACAGGTAATTTAGAATCTTCATGAACTTGTGTTTTCTGAAGAAGCAGTGGACTTTTGGCTGTGGAAAATTCCAAAACTGTACCTCTCATTTTCATCTCAAAACAGACAAAAATCAAAATGAGTGAATGAAAAGTCTTTTATGTCTGCAGTCATTTATCACATAAGTCCCAGCATTTCCACATTTTAAAATCATAAATTGCAGAATATCAATTCAGGATTAAAAGTGGCATTAAAAGTTTTCCTAACAGATTTTTTAACTTTGTTAGAAATGTTTTTATGGAAAGTTATATATATATATATATATATGTATATATAACAGGTTAAGTTGTGCTGTATATTACGGAGTGCTAGGCACTGTACAAGGGCAAAGACAGGAACGATCTCTGCTTTTCTGAAGAATTTGCATTCTAAAAAGACAGAGCAAAACAGATAGGGGAACAGATGCATCTTTGTTCCTTGCTCTGTCCCTTCTGATCCCTGCCCATGCCACTCTCTGCTGTGCTAGTCAGCATCCCCATCCAGCATTTCTCCCTCCTTTGAATTATAAATCCACTTGCAAGTCATTCTCCAATTTCAGTTTCCCTCAGACTTTCCACCACTGGATAATTGATGTGCTCAGAAGTAAGTGCTTCCATCTCACTGAAAAATGCCTCAGTAAAGGCTCTCATATGTGTAGGGGTTCTGGTGTTCTGGTGCTGGCTTAGCTGTACAGACAGGCTGTACAGACAGAAGTCATGCCTCTTGACATCCCCCTGCTTTATTCTGCCTCTTCCCTTCTCTCGCTGCTGCACTGCTGGTGATTCTTATATGTTATTCAGAGTTTGTCCAATGTTGGTTATTGAATATATTTTCCCAGTGGATCCTTGGGCCATATGTTTTCATGTGTTTACAATATTTTCCTTCTTTCTACTGACACCTATTATTCATTTTTATCATCTCTTCTTAGCTGATGCTACTATTTCCAGAAAGTGAGGGGAATGCATAAACATGGAGATATGGGCAAGAATGGTTATTCTTTCCATGTGTTATACGATGGGAATAGTTCGGATCTGTCAATTAAAACCCAGGGCTCAATCTTTTTCATTTTTTCAGGCAGACCTTAATATTAAATCACTGATGGGAAAGGTATATCTTTTACTTACTGATACCACACTTCCATCACTTCTGTTTACTTCAGATTTTATTCCTGAGGTGCAGATAGTTGCTTCTGATGACATGTTCTGGTGAGCAAAATGGAAAACAGTTCAGGTTATTGTATTTAACCTAGACAATGTCTTCCAGTCAGAGCTGAGGGTGTTTGACCCCCATCTGGATCAGAGTCTGTGGTGAACTTTTAATATCCAGCTTACCTCTTCCCGATAACCTGCCTGTGTTCACTGTCTAATTACAAAGCTTTCTATCAAAATTCACCTTGTATCCAGGACTAACCTCAAAGATAAAATGAGTAAGCCCTCTCCTGCTTTCGTGGAGGGACATAGTTTTCGCTTTCTTCAGGGCACATGTGAGGGAAAAAAAAAAAAAAAGGCAACAGTTTATCAATGTCACTTCCTAAGAAAAAATAAATATTATCTTTAATTGAAGCCACAGCTATTTCATGGTATGGCCTTCAACCAGTTTATGCTTTCTTGGATTTTATTAGTCATTAAAGAATGTATATCTGATTTTACATTTGTCTGCAAACATTATACGTGTATCTTTTCTTTCTATCAGGTGGAGTTTTCCATTAATAGTCAGCACCTCTTTTTTTTTTCTATTTTTTTCATTTTCTTGATCAAGTAAATAATGTGTACAAAGAAAACCCTACTATCCACTGAAGTTAGAATTATTCCAAAGGTTTCACTCTCTCTGAGAATTGGTAGAGCTCAGGAATTTTTTTCTGTCTCCTTTCCTTTTGTGGTGTATTTCTATCTAAGGTCCCACTGTCTGATAAAAAGCCAGTGTTTAGTGGCTCTGGCTCTAGCAGTTCCACCTCTTATGAGAAAAATAAAGACTCTCTGTAAGAAATGACCAGAATCTTTGCCTCACAGCAACCATAGTTCCTGGAAGCTCATACAGTACTCGGAGAAGTCAGTGAAGTAGCCATTGGATCAAGCCTTTACTTTATGCAAAGATGTCCCAAGATCCCCTGAAGGAACATGGGGGTCGCATTCAAAGCAATGCGACTCCCCCTTGTAGTCTTACTTTTCCTAAGACTATTGTTACCATTCTTCGCTTGCTTTCCTTTAAAGCAGCCCCAGCCTTCTCCCTCGCAAGCAGAGAGCGAGAAAGAATATTGTCCTTTTCATCCAAATGTGTTTTGAGACAAGCTGTAGTGATTGCAGAGGCAGCATCTGTGTAAGCATTAGCATGATTAGACTGCAATGTCCCACACATCATGCCCTTCCCAGTCCTCAGCAGTCTATATATTCCTGGCAGTTCCCCCGTGAAGGAAGTAGTTTATGTGTTGATGGATACCATGCAAATTGTTCTGTCTGAAGCAGCTCTTACACAATCAACTTACTTGAGAGGGGGAAAAAGTGGATTCCCTTGCCTATGCAATGCTGTCACTCAAACCACACCTAAATACCAGTTGGAGACTGAAAGTTTGAGGAATTGTTATTTTTGGCTACCGATTGCTGTGCAGCATATAACCGGAGTCTAAGCTAAGCAGCGTGGGTATAAATCCAAAACCCACCCAATATGGCTTAACTACTCGAGATTTACACCCAACTGGTAACCAGGATGACCTAACTGCCCACATGACCATCTACGAGGAAGAAAAACAAGCTAAAACTATTTATGTAAGTGCTTGTGGGATTCTGAGCAGCACAGTCTGCTTTGCATACTTTTCAGTGGTATTTACAACTATTTAAAGAAAGCTACCAATGTTGTCAAAGCAAATTAACTTGTTCTTTGAAAATCAATCTTCCCTCTTTTTTGAGGTGTATACTGTATATCCTCGCACATTTTTTGCCACTGATGGTTTGACACGTTTTTATCTCCATGAACAACAAAGCCATGTATAATTCCATGCAATTGTCTTTTAAGGTATGAAGGGAAAAAACCCTAATTTACAACACAAATATATTAGGTTTTTTATATAAAAAGCATCACATGTATTGATCAAAATGACTTTCTTTACAATATTTGATGCTCAAAAGAGAACTAATTGTATTACATGTTATAAGTATATATTATCCCATTCAAGCTGTGCCAAACAGGAAAATTGACAAGTAAGCATCTACACCTCCGATTTGTAATCAGATAACAGTGTCTACAAACTGAAGCAATATTATTCTAAAGGACCTTTCCAGATACTGCCTAGCGAGATCTTGGAATATCTTTATTAATCTTTACGTAGATTAAAAATACCTTCCACATATATCTTGCATTTTCGTACCTCTTAGTTTCCAAATATATTTGTTAAGGCTAGACAGTCTTTCTGCATAATGAAACTGTTACTCCTATAATTCAAAAACCTAAAGTAGGACAGTTAATCTGAAGCATATCCATATATACTTATAAACACTACAGGATGAAAACAAAATTGTCATGTATGCATACACTGTATATATATTCTATAATAAACTCTTCCTAATCAGTGGTGCACTTTATAAAACAGTGTAAGAGAAATGACAATGCTGTCATTTGTATATTCTCCCTCAGTTCTCTAATGGAAAGCTTTTTTTTTCCTTGCCAACTCATTCCTGACAATGTTAATGATTCACTATAAAGCAGCTTCTGTGCTATGATTTGTGACATTCAGACTGGTTAGATGGGAGGACTAGGCAGGTTTCTGGGGAGTGTTTTGGATGCAGAAATGCCTTGAAGATAGCACTTTATTATATTTAGGACAAGTATGACATCCCACTTCAAGGAAAAGGCTCCTATACATATTGAGAAGGGATTTCTATGGTTTAAGTGGGGAGGAGAAGGTTAGTTTAAAGAATGCCTCTGTGTTTTTTGAGACGACATAAAGATAGGAGGTAGAGAAATGGAGGCAGGAGGCAGAAGGATTATGGATAATGGAAGAATTTTGCCTGAGGGTATGTGCCTGCTTTGCCTATTCCTGTATAACTAGAATATTTATAATTCAAATACTTATCTTTAATAATTAAAAACCAAGGAATATTAAAGACAAAAGGTAGAGAATATTATGTACACATATGTAGGCATCATGCATTAAATCCCTACAGTTGCAAAATATAGCAAGAGGTAGATTTAAAGGAGGTTAAGAAAGTGAATATTTTAAAATGTCTTGAAAAAAAAAGAATTTCTAATTCACTCCAGTTCTGCCAGAAGTGATACCCCTTACTTCTTATTTCTACACATAACTAGTCATGGGGAGAGCTACTAAAAATACACTGCATGGTGCCCTGACATCAGCACATCAACAATTAAAAAGTGGATACAAATATTTCAGGTTTTCACAGTCTTAAAAGTTTTCCTCATGATTTATGAAAACATTGATTTGCCAGCGCAATTGCATTTTGCTTTTACAGGACACTTAGTTACACAGCTTAAGTAAACTGTTAGTTGCAATGGAATGTAATATTCTACCACATTCAGTAACAGTCTCTGATCTGCTTTCCACAGACAGCAAAGAAACAAAGAAAAACAGCCATTGCAGTGGATAGAGAAGAGTGTTTGAAAAGAGAAAGAGACCTCAAATATGCCCCTAGGTATTATAAAGCTGTCAATTACAAGCAGGAAAACAATACAAAGGCTGCAACAAATAATTTATAAAGAGAAAATACAAACTATGCAAACAAATAATAACAAAAGTTAATCTATTAGCTTTAATAATTTTGAGGATGCCATTTCAAATACCAAGAATCAGGACAATACACTCAAGAAGACTGTAGTTAAAAATATATTTCAAAAGCAGAAAGCTTGGAAACCAAAATGGAAGTAAATCAAAGATCTAAGTCAAATTATTCACTAAGGGCAAAATAGCTCAATTTTGAAGCATGTTGCCTTTATGAAAGGAGTTGGTGGATGATAGTTTAAACTGATTCTTGAAAAACAGAGGTGTTAATATTTACACCTTTGCTCATTATGGCAAGCAAAAGATTAATGAAGAATTAAGCATACAAGGCTCTGCTTCTCCATCGAACAAAGTAATCCCTAGTTGAATATTAACTCAACCTGACAGTAATAAGAAACTCTTTTTCTATATACTTGTAATATATATATATATATATTTGTAAGCTTTAAAAGGAGTGCTACCACATATGATTACAAGATTAACATACTCATGTTAATATCAAACTACAACTAATGAATGCAATCCATGAAATTATTTCTTCAAACTGCAGAATCTGCTCACAATCTAAAATTATCTCAGAAAGAGTAATGAAATGCTATTGTTGAATTATAAGTGCATCCTATGAAAATACTTTCACCAGCCCCTGCAGGTTTAGACTGACCATAATATTGAACTGTGGCTTTTAATAGATGCCTGAATTATTGCAGATCAAATAAAGACCCATGAAGGTCATTTTTTTTAAGTACAAATGCCCAAATGCATTTTTTTTTCCTAAAAATGTCAGGAGTTTTCTCCCAGGACATGAACCACAGCCTACCCTAGTCAATGAAGAGTTCTTATTGACTTCTCTCAGTTTTAGGTTCAGCTCAAGGGAGAGAGAAACAAGAGAAATATGTTTACGTCGTGGTCACTGACACAGCAAGTTTTTCACCTAAATGCAAGTAAGTCCTAAAATTGTACAGAAAAAAAAAAAAAAAAGGCACTTGTAAGAGTGTCTTTGACAGGCTGAAAGTAGCATGGTGCCACTGCAATTAGTAGTTGGATGTCAAAGTGACAAATGCCTTCTGTATGGTTGTGACCTGCTCTGCAGCACACAGTATTGATGAAATTAATGGCAATTATCCGGACATGGGGTGGACCCAGGACAACGAGTTTGCCTGCCTGGTACAGGTAACCTGCATGCAGCTTGTCTCAGCCTTGCATAGACTCAAGGCAAGCAAAGGATAGACTGACGGCAGTCTATGCCCACATCCTGTCAGCATAGGTTGATGTTGATTAGTAATAGATGGGAAAGATATGCGATGCCTAATTAATTATATATGACTGCTGTGCTCATTTTTTTTAAGTTTTACTTTTGCTATATGCATTTGAAGTTTCTAGTAATTATAAGCATTTATTTTGGAGGAGTGCTTATGTGACAAAGGCCTGTTGAAAGCAGTTAATTTAACCAAATGCAGATACTGTGTAGTTATGTGGGTTTTTATTAAAACAGTGGTGTGTTTAGAGGATTTCACTTTAAATTAAACCCGATTTCTTAGTTTATTCATGTCTGTTCCCCTGAAATACCATTACAAAGGAAAGGAAAGGAAAAGTTTATTTGGCTAATTGATATAGATCAATATAATAGCACAAGGAGATCACAAGTGGAAATCTCCTGGAGCTTAGTATGTTTGTCCATCCAAACATAGCCCCCTTTCCTGTATTTGAATTTGTCTGTGGAACATTTTCATCAGCCTTTCTATGCTTGATGCCACCTAGTGCTCCTGTCCAGAGAGCTACTTCTGGGCCTCTCTTCGTCCAGGCAGTTTTGCAGTCAGGCAAACTTCCACATAAAGATGGGTCACTGTTGAACTTTGTGGCTGCTCCAAAGCATACTCACCAATAAAAGAGAAGAGAAGACCAAGAGAAATATTTTTAATGAATAAAAAAGGAAAATATAGGTTTTGCATTGTCAAAGTGAAAAGGAGGATAAGGCCAAAAAACAACCAGCCAACAAACAAACAAAACACCTTTTCCAGTATAGAACTGTGTATAGAACTGTGCTCTGAGCTGGCATCTTTTTGTTTGTTTCCGTTTTTCTTTTTATTAGCGAAACCTTAAAAATATCAAGATATTAGAAAGTTCAGAACAAAAAATAGATGTTACTGGTCCTGCACACTTCAATACATGTGCAGGAGTTCGCAGGGGATGACAGACTACCAGTGAAGGGAGTGGATATGTAGCTTGCTATACCAGCTGATGACACTGACTGTTCTAGTGCCTGAAAAGCATCACTGCCTTGGACCAAAGGAACATGGAGAAAGTGCTGAGCTAAATAGTGAGAGACGAGTAACTTCACCATTCCCTTTACCAGTGCCACAGGACCTCAGGGAGACAAGGGAGCTAGAAAGATGAATTTGATTGCGGTCTTCTCTACATTTTATATTCTGGGCATTTTTAAACTCTGCTGCAAGGAGTTGATAGCACTGGAGCAAAAGTTATTGCTATTCACAAAAGTCTGTATTCTTGTCCTGCTAAATCTGACAATATGCGGTAGTTGTATATGTGAATGTCCTTCTAGGCTTGATGGCCACTTTGTCACATGCACTTAGGATAGACAAGGAGGAGATAACAAATGATTTACAAGAATGAATTGCATGGCTTCTCCCATATTGAACATATTTCAACTCATAAACATCTTTTATAGCAATAACGTGGGAAGCACCTTCCCTTTAAAATTAGGTGATTACAGATGTAGCAAGCAGCTGCCTATGTGAATTCCCTCTACTACTAGTGTTCAGAGGTTGATCGAAGGCATTTTCCAGGTAAAGCACTTCAGGGGGTTAACCTTACAAAGTCGTGAACAAGCCTGCAATGAGATGGCTGCAAACTGTTCCTGGAATTTCTCTTCAGCATTATCCCATATTTTCTCTGCATACCAGTCAGCTGCATGAAGAAAAGATCATGGAGGACAGCAAGCCCAAGATAAAACACTGCAAAACTGTTGTCAAGTTGTTGCAGAGGTTACCACACCAACTACATAGGTCAGGTATCCCAGAGCACACTGCTAAGAGCTTTGCATTCTCCGTTTCACGATGAGCTACTGGAAGTGTTGGATCTACACACAACACAGTTTAGTCCAGCCACGGTCAGTGCCATGAGTTGCCTAGTGATGACATATATTTTTATGCTACACCATACTCTTATGAATAATCCCTCCAGAAATGAACATGAATCCTGGTATGCTCCCTGCTTAGCCAACTGCATATGAGGAGGGACTCTTGGGTTTGGCAGAAGGAGCAGGGCTTTGCTCTGCCTGTACTTGAATGGTGCTCATGAGAATTGAGATTAAATGTCAAGCAGGGAGAGAAAATAGAAAAGCCATAAAGTTCCGTAAGATAAGGAAGGGGAAAGTAAGCAGGTAGAAGAACCAGAAGGTGCAGATATAGGTAAGTGTAAGCAAAAAGTTACTAGTGAATTGTAAAGGTTACGACTTGCTCAGGTTCTCCTAGCAAATTAAATCCAAGCTGCCAAATGCATTGCAAAATGCAACGTACACACACTTTAAGGGAAGTTGGTCTGTCCAGGCTTAATTCATTCCTGGGGTATATATGAGCATAGATGGTAGAAGAGTATGGATACCTACATATGCATAGACAGACCCTCGATTCATACACCCAGTCTTATGCCAGAAACCACCGATGCCTAGAATGAAAATGAAGGAAATTGGCAGGACATCATGGATTCCAAGATATTTATAAACTTGGAAAGCTTTAACAATGTAAAGCTGTCTTAAGATGGAGCCAACTACTGAGAATGCTGGCAGCCTAGGAGCTAAAAAGCTCTGTATGTTCATCTATAGATATGTTTGAGCATGTTTCAGCATATTTATGCTGTTCTTGTAATATACTAAAACTCAGAACATATCCCTCATCCTGTCAGGAGCCAAGTCCATTGTTACATTTTGAGGTATTAAATTTCTGTTTCTCCTTTCTATCATCCCACTCCCAAGCTCTTCATTAGTCCTATATTTGTATAGAAATGGAAATTACCTAAAAAAAAGTATGTGTTGACCAACAGAACATAATAATTCTTTCACAACACCTGCATGACTTTTTGTTGTTGTTGTTGTTTATAAACTCCTTACTCTTAAATTGAAGAAAAAGCTATAGTGTTACTGTGATTTATACGCAAACTTCTAAAAATAACATGCTAGAAGACAGCTGGGTAATTATGGAAGGCTGTCCAGTAGACAGGATACATGCACACACACACTTACAGTCTTATATACTGTCAAGCCAGCTGAAGTCACTGGGAAGGCTTTACATTTGCAACTAAAGGGAAGTTGCCCGTGGCTAGAGCACAGCGTATATGCTCAAACATGTAACTTTCATTCAAAACAACATTCTTATAAAGAAGTAAGACACCCAGAGATGTAAAAAATAATAATAATAAAAAAGTTTAGTTACCTAGTTGCCAATGGTAGTCTGAGTGATAAACAAAGTGAGTTAGATATGCTAATTTACAGGGAGTAATTATATATGGTTGATACAACATCTAATACAATGATTCATACTGTTGGAATGCTAAAATCACTGGCTATACCCTATTAGGAAAAAGAGGGAGCCTGAAGGACAGGCAGAGGGATAGTGTTCTCTAAAGATAGTATTATCTGCTTGAAAATTATTGACAGTGTAGAAAAAAAGGGGCTCAGAATGCTTATTGATCAACATATTAAATGATAAATTATGAGATGGAATAGTGTTGCAGGAGTCAGCAGTAGGCTACCAGACTGGATTTAGGAAGAGAATGAACAGCTCTTTAAAAGTCTATGTGTGATGGCTAAATAGAAGAATTGCTTTACAGAGGATGCTAACTGGGGGCTGTATGGAGGATGTTTTACCTGCAAAATATCCTTGCAATCTCTGAAATCTCAGGGTAACTTTTCAAATTAAGAAAATTTCAAAAAAAGAACTAGGAGACATTTCATTCTTATAGCTAATGAATGATCTGCTGAGAAACCTTCAAGTAGTAGAGGGCACGGTCTAACTTCATTTTTATGTGCAGACAAACTGTAGTCTCATTCGGTAGTAAAACAGCCAGCAGCCTTTCAGGAGTGATATATCAGACTGTATTTTCCTTTCCATCTTGTCTTGTCTCTGTTTGAATTAGGGGCTCCCAGCTCTTGCAGATTTCAGAACTCAGTAGGATCCAAAAATTGGGAAACACTACCTTTCTCAAGATCTCATGGCTCATTGATCGTGGCTTTGCACTAGGCCGTGCTATGTGACATTCAAAAGCTCTGCGTTTATCACTCATGCTGCGGGTGGCTGACCCTTGCTGCAGTAGGTATACACAGAGACACTGCCAAAAACAGCTTTAAACTGATTTTAGGATAATATAGTTTATAAAAGACAGATGTAAATGGTAATTTGGAACAGTCCAGAAATATCAAATGAATTACCCAAAAAAAAAAAAAAAGGTGTTCAGGCACAAAACAAGTTTTCTTTAGATCAAAACTGAAAACTGTCTTGACTAGAAGTGATGAAAGAAGAAATAATTTTGAAATAAATGCATAATGGGATCAAAATGAGACACTGATTACAGTAAATAAAAATCAGTAAGAGTAGAATGCAAATAACTGAAGTGTCTATAAAATCTATGTCTTGTAGTGTTCAGAAATATGGTTCTTTAAGTATATCAGAGGAAATAGTGATAGAAATATTTAGTAGAATATCAGTGATAAAAGTAGCTACACAATGCGAATAAAAAATTATCAGTCATGATGCAGAAGCAGTATGCAACAAATATTGATGTCTTGTAATGATGTCACATTCACATTTTATGGTAAAATTTTATGGTAAATACTTTTCACTGGCAGCTAGTAGGGAAGATGTTAAATAGAAGTTATTAAATATTTTGATCCTTTGGATTGAATAACTGTACACCAAAGAAAGTTGGCTAAAAAACTATGAAACATTGCTGTTGGTTTTTAATAAATCTTGAAGAAGTTAATGTGCCAATATTTTAAAAGGAAAAGCTTATGCGGTTCTAGTACACATAGCTGATATGAATTCTGACCTGAATAATGGCAACAACGTGTTGTAACCAGTGAAGAATTAATGTAGATAGCATAATGTAAGGGAATGTGGTTATGTGGAAAACAATCAATCTTCATCTCTTTTTGTGACGGCATTACAGTTTGGATTGTAAAACAGATCTGCACCTGTTGTAGTCTGACAGAATAAAGATCAATCTGTTTGTTTAGTGAAGACAAAATATAACGGATTACTAGATTACAGTCTACAAGGAACAACATGATAAAGATATTCCTAACAGTAATATTTCTAAAGACATGGCTTAGGTGGGTAGAAGCTGATGCTATACAAATTTCAATTCAAAAGAACATTTTAAAAGCTACATTAATTAAACATCAAAAATATTTATCAGGATTCGGTGGATTCTTATTATTTGCAATCTTCAAAGCACAACAGGCACTGTTGCTCAGACAGATGAGCACAGGGCAAAAATTAGACAGCACTTTTGTTTACATTACTGCAAGCCAGATGATGATAATCATTTATGGGCGTGAATGCATAAAACTTTAAATCTATTAAATCTAAAGGAATTTTGCCCTTGACTTTAGTAAGAATAATTCTTCTGTATGAAGAATGTCATACAAGGACTGAGGGTAATCAGCTGAGATCATATGAAATAGAGGTAACTGTTCAAATGTTGAGTTGTTTTGTTTTTGAAATCCAGTTATTAATTTCAGAAATTAAAACATCTCCAAATTAAAGGCTTAATTGTATTATTTTTAGGGTGTAGCTTCTCTACAGCAAGAGCATAGTAAAAATATCTTTTAAAGGCTAAAAAAAAGAAGCCCTAGTACACAGGCAATTTAAAAGCAGTCTGAAGACAAAACCAAAGAATATATGACCATGTATAATTCTGTACCAGCATCAGGAAGTGAGCAGTATATCTGCTAAGCAAAGGGCCAAGGTGTCTGCATCAATGCAGATCAACCTCAGCATCTAACACTTGTGGCTATCTTTAATGCCATCTTCTAATAGTCATGTGTCATGACCTAGCAGACCATAAGATCTAGTCAGTGAAACAGGCCCAAAATCCTTAATTAGACAGATATTTCCTCACTGAAGGTCCTCCAGATTTAAAGGAGGTTTAATGAGGCATCCTAATACTGATAATACTGTAACTTCAGAGTTCATTGCTGACATGGGGTCATGAGCTTTTTTATAAGATCACTCTCACTGTACTCAGAGAAAGTTCTTTTACTCCTCTCTTCATTCTCTTCAGCCAGACTCAGAAAATCTTGTATACACTATCATAATACATGAAGAAGTAAGATACAATTTTAACTAAAATTTTACGTTGACTTTCTCTTAATAACACTTTGGAGAAGTAGTTTCTCTGGGCCACATTACAGACAACTGTTTGAATGAAATCTCTCTACCTAGGGATTCTTGCCACCTCTTCATATATTTGCATTTATCTTCCAAATCTATTTTAATGAGCTCTATATAAAAATGAGAGCTCATACTTCTCAAGCCTGATGAATGGGTAATTACCGTTTTGATTCCCATGAGAGGTCTTTGAAAACCCATCTTGTCATGGAAGTTAAGGGCATAATGTTTTAATTGTAGGTAGGAGAGTGCTGGGATAGTGCTTAAGCTGAGTATTCCACCATGTAGCCATTGTCCAAAATGCCTTTACATAAATGACCTAGCAATTGTGATACAGCTATCACCCGTATGTTAAAAGCATGGTACTATCTTTTTTTTTTTTTTTTTTTTTTTTTTTTCTGGAGAGTATGGCTTATTTCATCTCTATGCTAAACTAGGAGCAATTTTTTGGTATTACTCTGCTTCATGTGTTTGGAATGAAAGAGAAAGTAACATTCCATATATATCAGAACTTGGTACACATACTAAATTGATTATATTCCAGTGATTAATAGGAGCCCAAGGCACAGGGTACAGTGCTGCAGTGGGGAATTTCTGCACACCCTGCAGTAGGGGCAGCGGCATACAACAACAAAAGTTTTCAAAATTGCCTCATTCTTACATTTTCATTAAAAACAAATATTTAGGTCAGGGCTGGGATAGAACTGTGATCAGAAATATGACCAAAGCAGGAATTTTGAGGCCTCCTTCTTGCAAGGGGAGAGAGAAGTCTCCAGCTGAGCAGTGTACACATGACACAGCTCCTGGAGGAGCAGCTGGCAATGGAGCTTCCTACAGTTAAATTTTAACTATAGGTTCAGGAACTGATTGTGATTTTTGTGATTTTAGCATCCAATTTTCCTAGATCAGATTAAACCAATGCCTGCATTGTGCAGCTGAAATGAAACAAAGCAAAGTGAGAATTCATGTCAAATTCATGTCTTTTGTCATAAACTGCCATGAACTGAGAAAAAAAAAAAAAAAGGTTTATTTCATCTGACCTTTTTCTAAATAATAAAATAGCTGATATTTAATTTTATATTGTATTTCACTTCAAAATGTATCTATGCTTCTTTCTTGGATGAAATAATAACTTTTCTTTAAAGAAAAATGAAACAAGCATTTTGCTCAAGATTGAAGGAAATCTTTGGCTATTCCAAAATAAACATTTTTTTCAGTTTTCATTTCAGAAAGAAAAATAAAAATTATTTACTTTGGGGCTGATGCAGAAGAAGGTTTTTTTCCCAACATGAAACCAAAAAAGTCACTTTATTTTCTCAGTTATGTATACAGATACAAATAGAGCTGTGGGAGAGACAGGTGCTCAGCATCTTTGAAAATCAGGCCATTAAAGCAATGATTTTACCCTATTGATCTTAAAGGGAAAGGAAATTGTACAATGAATATATTTAGAGATGATACTAAAATAGGAAGGACTGGAAATAGCAAACATCAGAGGAGCTTAGAAAGCATTAAAACGAATACGATTTAATGTGGATAAATGTAAAATAATACACATGGAGAAAAATACTATCTGGCATAAAATCAAAGGAACATTCTGCAGGAAGAATGGTAATGTGGAAAAGATTTGGAGTGAGAGATAAGAACATATTGGACATGAGGTTTTAATTTAATGACGTTGCACAAGTAGCAGACCTATTCGTGAAAACACAGAGATAGGAATTAAGATTCTGATTTGCTTATTGCTAATGTTTGATGAATCCTGTATTATCATTAGCCAAATTCCATGTTATTTGAAGAAGGCAGTTTATACAGTATCTACTTCATTTTTTTTTGTTGTGATACCGTTCTGCAAATAAATTCATCAGCTATTATGTTCAATATGCACAGCAAGTGTCTTAGAAAGAATCCAGAAAATGATGACAGAAACAAGTATTACAAGGTGTGATCTATTTTGTAAGACGCTAGTGGAACTTCATACTTAAACAGCAAGAAGAAACTCAGATCACTCTCTTTAAACACTTAAATGGCAATAGTCCAAAAGGAGGGAGTGATTATTAGCTGAGGTTGGAAGTGGCACGTTAAGGAACAATGGCCTGGAATGGGAAAGAAAAGCACATATAAAAATTAAAAATAAAATGCAAGTCACAAGGACAATGACATGAATGGAAAATTTCTCTTCAGGTTAGATAATTCCTCATGCCTACACGTGCTTCAAAAGAGGTTACATGAAACCTTGAGGTAGTTTAGAGAAGACAAACTTTCCATGTCAAGCATTGGACTAGTTTACCCAGACGATCTTTTCCACTTATTGCAATCTTGAAGTAATTCATGTTTCGCTTTGTTTCTCTTAATTTTCTAAATTTCAGATTTTTTTTAGTCTGTCATGAATTTGGTGTCATTATACACAGGCTTTCCCTCTGCTATGTTTTCTAGTAGAACTTGAAATAGAAAAATAAAAGGACTGGCAAGCACTGGTGGGTTTGCAGGATTTGGCATTTTTGCAATGATGTTCATATGCATCCTTGACTAAGAATAACAGGCAAGTGTCTGAAACCTGACTGATGGAACAGGACTGATGTTCTCTCAGAATCTTGACTTTTTTTTTTTTGTTCTATTTTGTTAATAGGTGTATGAGTTAATGATTTATTCTATACAAAGAAAATGTTCCAAAGTTACTTCAGATACAAGAATGCAACACACAACTAATTAGTTTCCATTTCACAGCTTCAAGGGCATCTCTGTAACAGTATTTTTTATTTCCAAATGAATATTAAGTTTATAGAGAATAGGATGGAATTGTCGGAAAAAAAAAAAAAAAAAGAGGGAGAGAAAGAGAGAAAAAGAGAGTAAATGATTCTCTAGGTTTCTTGCCCAGCATGCCCCTGCTCAATCCAACAACCCAAGACTTGCCTGCAGGGATTTTAAGATGAAAATCACATGGCTAACATTAAAATCTTGTTAAGGGCTTAGAGGCCGGGTCCTGAGCCAGGTTAAATTGGATGCAGCTCCATTGACTTCAGTGGAGTTTTACCCTTTCACACCAATTGAGGATCTGACTATAAAAATGTCTCAGGCTGTTTTATTACAGGAATGGATGTAATAGGTATGCTCACACTTGATTTCTGATTCAAAGTTTTTTTGACCCTTTATAGTTGTCCAGTTCTTGATATGCTGAAAAAAATGACATGTAGAATCTTATATATGGTTGCAAAGTGCCTTGCAAGACAGGCATGCCAGAAGGAAATTTGCCAGTGCGATATTGTGTTGTTTTATGTTCCTGCATTATGATGCATTTTTCACAAAACTACCAGCCTACTTTGTGTTTTGGTTGGAAAGAGGCTCCTGCTCTGTAATTCCTTTTATCTTTTCCACTCCATGTGTGGGTCCCAGCCTAATTTACGATCCTGCCATCCAGACCCTACATAGAATGCACAAATTATTCATTTCTTCATGAGCTGCTCCATACTCTCTCATTAATTATTTTATGGCATCTTATGGGAAGAATATTGTAATTCCCTTTCCACAGACAAGAGAACTGAGGCAGAAAGGGAATATGGCTAGTTTTGAGCCATAGAGCAAAAGAGTGGCAGGTCCAGAAGTCCTGGCTCCCAGCTTGTGCTTGTTTCTAGGAAGGAGGAGAAGAGCCATAGATTTTCATAGCTTTCAGCAAATGCTTCTGTAGTCATGAGGGCAATTCCAAAAGACAGAGCCAAAATACTGCAGTGTGGTTATTCAGCTAATGAGGAACACAGTAGTCGCCCATGAAGATTAATACTGATGGATATTACTTATGGACTTTCTGTAAGCAAAAAAATATATAACCAACTTTTCTGGGGGGGAGTCTACAGCTTACTCAATAAATCTTTGAGTGTTCAAGACTCCTTATATTTTATACATTTTTTCTATCTACAGATAATAATATGGGAGTTCTAGCCACAACAGGCCTCCTTGCAATACGAAGAGACTTTGATAAATACTTGTTTTCCTTATGTTAGAACTCACAAAAATGAAGTAGGTTTGTCATATTGATAAAATGAATATTTTAATTACTTGTAAATTACATCTGGAATTTCTGAGTCTCTGGTGATACCCTCTTGCAAAAAGCATGATGCAATTTGTAAGCAACCTTGCTTACAAACTGGAACTTCGAGTCCTTTGTATAAGCAAGTTCCATCCTGCTTCATTAATATCATTCAGTAATAATAAGCAATGTAAGAGGGGAGATTCAGGAGTTCAACTGATTTCACAGCACACCAGACGTATTTATCTCAGAGAATTGTTTGTTGTATTTGTTTCTGAAAACTGATTAAGAAATTATATATGTAAAAGAATCTGCTTTATATATATATATATATATACATATACATATATGTGGTATTTATACAATTACGTTAAAGCATATGGAAAGGTTATTTGTAAACTGCCTTTCCTCTTAATATCCTTTATTTTTCATATGATACGAAAGAGAAAAGAGAATAGAGAGAGATACGAAAGAGAAAGCATGGGCAACTTTCAGTCCAAAGATACAGAATACAGAGCTTCAGGACTTTTTCTAAAAAGCTTCTGGTAAACAGATGAACTCTGGTTACTAATTCAAATACCACATCTTGGAAGGATAAAGCTAACTGCAAACCATGTTTTGGTACAATTAATGTCACCAAGGGAAGAAGATAAATCTGAGGTAAACTGCAGGTGTAAATGTTGCATGGAAATGCAGCTTCCCTTGATGTTGTGTCTCATCAACTAGTTTCTCTTGTTGAGTTTTCCAGATAGATTTTCACGGGATTTCTAAATGGCTGTGCTCTCTCTCAATAGGAATCTTCTTAATCTACACATCATGAATAGGATTCTCTCATCTTAGGCCCCTTGAAATGAAAGCCACGTCAGAGAAGATACTGTATCCTCAGGTAGAGGGAAAGATGCACAGCAGCCACCGTGGATGAAGAGACACTAACCAGATGGATGGACACATATGCTCTTACAAATACCTTCTAACACAGCTCTGTTAATCTAAAGGTCAGAAGGCAAATGGCAATCCAGAACCCTGACTTGGTTGTGAACACTCCCCAGAGGACATGTTTTTCAGAACTCTATGAAATCAGGTGGCAGCTTATGAAAGATGTAATCTTGCTCCCACATCTCACACAAAACCACAGGAAATAGCACTCATGTTCCTTACACCAGAAGAGAAGACACATGTAAACAAATGCCATATAGCCCCTTATGATAAAATGTAGTAGTCAGAAGGCTTTGGTCTGTTATCTGTTGACAAGCAATGTGTGTGAGAGGACAGACAGAATATTTCTGTTCACCTGTAAGAATTATTTTTCACTCTCACCATCATGGAGGTGCTTTTTTAGCTACTTTTCTTGACATATTCTCCCTTCAGATAGTTAGTAAGTTCATTACAATCATTCCACATAGCTGCTTAATGCCAGAACTAGACACATGGTACTTCACTTCTTATTGCATACTTAGCTCTTTTTTGACCATTTAACACTTCACTTGCACTAATATAAATGCACCAAAATGTGAAAGCAGAGTCTGATCAGAAGCAATTCTCCAATGGGCAATTTACATTCTCACTTCTTCAACTGCTATATTTAGCCACTGTTAGAGAAAATAAGCAAAAAAAAAAAGAAAATTCTCAACAAAAACGATTGAAGCCTTATTACAGAAAAAAAAAAAGAAAGATAGATTATTGTGTAGGGCTGCTTTTCTAGAATATGTGCCCCTTTCAAATTCTAAATATGAATGTCTATTTTAGACATTTGTAAGGCACTTGGCAAGCACTGCTTAGAAGATGATAGTGAAACTTAATTTTGACTTTTGAAAAGCCTTGCTTAGGTCAGAAATTGAAACCTCTTTGAAGAGCTCAGTCTATGCTCTGAAGGATAAATTCCAAATCCTACAGGCAATGGAAATTAATTTATGGCAGTTTCCACTAACCAAAAGTAAGACGAGACAGGACATAAGAAGTTATAAGTTATATGCCTAACCCAAAACTTGAGGCCCAGTTTCACTGACTGAACCCACAACCCGACAGTTTTACATATTACCTGTCCAGAGAATAGAATGGCAGTCCTTATAGGCAATATGCCTTCTTTAAAATTAACATTATTTTAGGTGGATGATAATCTCCCCAGTCCTGTAACCAAAATCTAAAGACTATTAATAGAGACCCTTGTTACACTTTCATGACTAAAGATGAAAAAGACAGAGTAATGGGATCATGATTTTTTTCCCATGAACCACTTTTTGCATCATCCCTCTTTCTCAGGACTCCATGTGGGCAGTCTGGAGATTCAAGGGCTCCTAAGGAGAAAGGTAAGGAAGGAAGCAAACGGGAAGCGACAATGTGTGACCCAAGGGCAAGGAGAAACATATATTTCGTTCGTCCTTGATAGTTACTGTGGAAAGTGAGAATCCCAGGAGCCGGCTAGGGAAGCTTCAGTAATGAATACAGATGTGGCATCCCTGCTGAAGGACAGAGCAAAGTGCCAAGAGCCTCCGGTGGAGGTGAGCATGTAGGGTCTCCACATAGAAGGGTTTGGACTCCAGGGTCCAGCAGGTCTGCGGGTTGTTCCCACAATCCATTCTGCAGCAGAGGAGAGAAAGGGTGAGACTCACCCATGCTGTAGTAATTCAGGAGTCAGCATCACGTGGAAATCCCTTGGGAAATACGTTCCCCTCTTCCCTAGGGTTTTTTCTGCTAGAGGGGACAGTTATGCCCAGACATATTACATACAGATTATCCACTTAATCTCATGTAATATATTACTGATATCTCTCCTATTGCACTGGTTCCAAACAGAAAAAAAATATATCTTCTTTTGATGGCTACAGTAAAGGATACCCCTTTCCACTGCTTTAGAGCCTAAACTTCCAAATGAAATTCTCCCAATATAAAGCAATTGGAATATATATCTGTTGGACAAATTGCAACTGAATTAAAATCAGCTTTAGATAAACAAATCTTTAAATGACTGCAAGCTATTGATTTGCTTTCTGAACTGATCTCTCTGGCTCAGAAATTCTTTCCCACACTTGGAGGGGAATAGACGTTGAAACCCTAGGGAATGGCCTACACTAGGGAAATTTCTCCCAAGTTGTCAGTGTTATTAGAAGCAGTTTACTAACCCTACTGTAAAAGTAACTGGAACTGTTGCATGTATTTCTTTGTGTTGGATTCAAGTAAGAAGAGTTTGAACAGTTTGGTGCCTTGTCTACACAAGGATTTTAATTGGCTTTTAGGCAACAACTTAAGCAACTGTATCAAAGTGCTGTGGCACTTCCAGGAGCTCTGAACAGCAATGAACCTTTGAATTCCCAACCTTCTGCTATGCTCCCACTGTTTGTGGGATTTTTTTATCATACACCAATAAAAGAGTAAAAATTCTTGAAATGTGCTACTCTTATGTACTAAACTCATGCAACATTCGACAAGTACAGATTGCAAGTGTTTTAATGCAATGCAGATATTTATGAATATGTGTCCCAACAAATAACTTCAAGTAAGAAGTAATGTTAAAAATGCACATGCTATCAGACTTTGTAGGTATTGTTCTGCACTGAGCTTCAAGCAAATTACTTTGGAAGTATAATATCTGTTAACACGCAAGCTTGGAACTTGAAACTTTAGCCACGTTTTCTTTTGGGGAATATTTTATAATATATCCTGAATAATTTTAAAGCACCAAGCATGACTACACACTATGATTGAACAGTTGTTGCTTTCAAAATGTCTTTTATTTTAAACCATGGGGAAAAAAGGGGGGGAGGGTATTACAGTTTAGCTATAAATCAAAAGAATCTTCTGTAGAATGAAAAAGACAATCTTACAGTATTTAACCATCCTTAAAGTACTTATGTAACTGCATTTTGGCGGGAACAAATACAAGGTTTCTATTAAATAATAGCTGTAATTCCTAGAGGGGAGGTTGTTTTAATAGCAAAAAAAAAGTTTGTAGAGTGGGTATTTACCTCTGCTTTCTCCAGTAGATGTCACTTGCAGTACATAATAATTCATGTAAAGAAGTCAGAGTGTATAGAAATGCATTACATTGCTTGAAATATATAAGCCAAATCCAAAAGCCATTTTGGTGCCCTTTGTATGTAGTAAGTTTGGCATTTAGTTTATTTTAACAGATGGCATTAAATAACAAAAGGTAAAGCATTTTTGTTTCCAATTGATCCAGTGAGGATTATGTCTTTATCTCCTATAATTTGAAATAACAGAAGGAGACAAATTTACTTGTTGGCACATGTGAAGTTTGGGTCACACACTAACTAGTCATTGTATTGACAACTAGGGTTTAGCAATTTCCAGATTCATTCTAAAGAGAAAATATATAATAAAATTATATTTTACTTCAAAAACTTTAACATTTTGGATGAAATATAGTAGTTCAAAAAAAAAAAAGGACACATATCTCCCCAAAAGCGGAGCTAATTTCTTATATTAACAAAGGAGAACTTCTAGGTCAATTATGTATTTAAGGCAAGTAGCTCTGCGATATGGGTGATTACAAAATGAGGTCATGGTCTAGGATCAGATTTTTACTCACTTTTCTTGTATTTATTCTACTATAGCAATAGTGTAACAACACTTTTCAGTAACATCTCTATGGACATGTGCACGTTTGTGCAAAAACCTCACTTTGGGGCTCTCTGTTTCAGGTACATGCTGGATTGCCATCATCTCAAAGTGAGTGCTGGTTTGCAGCCTTAAAGCTTCGCATTTTACACCTCACGACATTTTACTTGTCTCCACCTGTCACTCCAGTAGGGCTTTACATTATAGGAGTTAGGTGTTAATGGTTTGCTTGCTGGCTCCTGTCTGGAGCTATGGCTCCTTCTCCACTCACCTTAGCAATTCTTCCCTTCTCTGTATTTTTTTTCCTTCCATACTCTCTTGTAAGATGATTTGGAAAAAAACAGTTTTGGTCTTACAACTTACCTTCTCCTTTTTTCTTCATGGATTCTTATCAAAGTCCCATGGAAAATCCCAGCCCAATTACTGGGAGACAGGGCTTCCCAGAACAACCACAGACTCACCGTCCGAGGGGAATGGAGAGCTGGGGGAGTAGCCTTGTTGTCCTCTCATTTTATGCCTGGCTCATTGCTCTTTTTCCCTCACTCAGGAAACAACCCAAAGAAGCATTTTTTGAGAGTTTTCAGGAAGAATGTCTTGGAGATATGGATATGAGCCCCTCTGTTAAACCCTTCCCTCTCCTACAAGGGGTGCAAGTAATTCAAATTTGAATAGACCAATTCCCACTCAGGACAGAGTCTGTGGAAACCACCTTGGAGAGGTGTGGAGACCATTAAGACTTATGCTTCCTCCCCAGAGCAACCTGATGTAGAGTGGGAATAGAAGGAGAAAGACCAAAAGAAGAGAATTCTGTTTTTCCCCAAAGTGTGTCTGAAAGTGAAACGCTGGGTGTACAGCTCAAAAGACAGTTACTGCAGTCATGGTGCTGTATGAACACCCTGCTGCCCCTGCTCAAGTCCGGCACACGGGAAGGAAAGGAGGGATGACAGCAGTAGGCAAAGGTGATGATGCAGAAAATAGGTGTGTACCCAGGATCCTCCTCATGAAAGGGGGACATGAGAAGGAGCATCGTTCATGTAATTCCGGATTACATGCAGGTGGCAGAGCCAGGTCTTTCCGTTTTTGTTTTGGAGATTTCGCAGCAGAGATGTGCGGTGCAAGTGGTCCCACGTGAGCTGCTCTGCACTGCCTGCTTCAAGTTTCACAGGGTAGGTTGTATGAGTTTGTATCCCCAGCCAGTGTCAGACTAAAAGGAAGGGTTTACAAATGGACTGGGTGCTGTTTGTTGGAGACACATGAAAAATTCCAGAAAGAATAGGCAAGAAAAATAAATCTGGGGATAAGGTAGGAAAAAAAAATCTTAATCAACCTCACCAGATTTCTGGGGATTGTGGAGATTCATGCTCCAATCTTTTGAAACTACGATCTAATGCCAAATAGAAACAATAGGGAAATATTCCTGATTTTTTTCCTACTCGGATAAAAAGAAGGATCTTGGTATTCTTCTGCTGAACTGAAGATTGGCCTGTAACACCAGTGACCTATTTTCACAAGCAATGCAACAGCTAATCTGAGCACATCCAGAAGGAGAAACACATTTCTTTTGAGAGGCATTGAGATGCCATAGTGATGGGTGCAAAGTAAGTCTAAAAAGCACATAAAAGATTAGTGATTTATTTCCTTTACTTTTAGGCAAACTATTGCAGGTTTGACAGCAATTTCTAAAGTAAAGAGACAGTAACTTTTCCATTTCAAGCAATGGAGATTGTGTGCTTTTCTGAAGGTACAAGAGGTTGTGAACAGGCAAACAGAAAGTCAGGATTATGTAACCTAGAGGTAAGGCAAAAATTTAACTCTAGGGACACACCTCAGCAGG
>NW_010581576.1:323746-341372 GCF_000705375.1 Tinamus guttatus
ATGGGGATGGCATGGGGATGGCATGGGGATGGTATGGGGAAGGGGGGGCCTCGGCGGGCGGCAGAGGCCGCGGCGCGGGGCAGGGGCGAAGTCGCGCGGCGACCGCTGTGGGGCGGCCCCTTTCCGCATCGCAGGGGGCTCCGCGGCGCCCGGCCGGGTTTAGATGCGACCTACGCCGGCTACTTTTGTCACATGTTTTTCTCCCCCTTCGGGCGATTCGGTTACAGGGTTGGGGAAAGAAGCCCTAATTTACGTTGCTTTCTCTTTGCCTCGTAGGTCCGCGCCGAAAAGCCACTTTTTTCGTCAAATCCCGAGCTGGACAATTTGGTAAGCGCTGGGGCCCCGTCCTTTCCACCCCCACCAGGCAGTCCCGGGCCCGGGCTCCGGGCAGAGGCAGAGCTGGGAGGCTCCTAAAGCGGCGGCAGAGGCTTCAAAGGGCTCCGCTTTCCGGGGCAAACGCTCCCGTCCTGGTGCGTTGCAAAGCTGCGCTCGAAAAGCCCCGGGAAGCTAAAGCGGAGGAAATAACTGCTTAAGAAGCGAGAGCTGGAGATTTCTAACGTAATTCTTTTGCTAATGTGGATGGTTTCAATATTCAAAGTGCCTAAATCCGCTTGCAAAGAAGATGCCAAACTCTTCACCCTGGGCATCCCCCCGCTTCCTTCCAAGGGCCTGGGGTGTGAGAGCGAGTGCCTGGCCTCTCTGCGGACCTTTCGAAACCGGGGCCGGCCTGCGGGCAGGGAGCAGGGAGGCGGGCGAGGGGCTTTCTCCAAGATCACACTAATAAAGCATTAATCAGCCCTCCTGGAATAAATATGATAAAAATCAAATGCTTAGGTTAAAGTTGACCAGAACTGCTCAGGCGTGACCAATGGGCTAAAATCCGGGATAAGGAGTGCGACCGGGCAGCCCCCTCCGCCTGCGCCCCCCCAGCCTCGCGGCGCGGCCCCCAGCCCCTCTCCCCCCGTAACGCCTCGCTCCAAACTGTCTTGCAGATGATCCAAGCAATACAAGTACTAAGATTTCACCTTTTGGAATTAGAAAAGGTAAGAGCTAAGGAGGTGGGGGGGACAAGGGACCCTATCTCCCTTTCCTACCCCTTTGGCTGTTTGGGACAGCTTGTAAACACGGCCAGAGGAGAGAGGGGAAACGCAGTGTGATACCATAACCTGTGCCATAAGAGCATGTGACAGCCGACAGCCAGGCTCAGCCCAGCTCGGCATTTCTCCCTCAGTGTAATTTCAACCGAGTCATTACATATATATATACACACACGTATATATATATATTATATATAATTATTAACCCCCTTCCATCCCTCATACTCATTCCCCTGCTCGGAGCTATTTCCCTGACTCGGAAATAATATGTTCAACAAAAGGAGAAATGAAAGCACTGCTGCCTCTCTGCAGCCCTGGCAAGCGAGTTAACCCCAAACAAGCACTAGATGTTTGGAGGAGGCAGGGGGCCCCTGCCCGGCGTGGGGAGGGAGCTGTGCCCTGCGATGGGAACGGCTCTGCCCAAAGCCTCAGCGAGTGTCTTCATCTTACTGGTCTCGGCCACATATATACACTCTTTTTCCTTTTTATTTATTTATTTTCGGGACGGTTTGAGCGGCTCCCATCCCGAGTGACTAGTTGTACCTGTCCGGGCTGTGCGTGCTCCGCTTCCCATGTTCTGATGGGAACATCACATTGGATTTTCCTCCGCACTCTGCTCTGAGCCCACTATCTCTCTCTCTAACTTGTTGCTGCGGCGGGTCCCCAGAGAATAATATGTGCGGCAACAATTTCTCTATTGTTTCCTCGCCTTCAGCTATTGTGCCCCTTAATTAGAGTTACTTGCGGAGGAGATCAGAGTGTTGCTCTTGCTACCAAAAAAAAAAAAAAAAGGTGCAACCCGATATTCCGCTATTATTGCTGCTATTATTCTTGTTGCTGTTTCCAGGTTCATGAGTTGTGCGATAACTTCTGCCACCGGTACATTAGTTGTTTGAAAGGAAAAATGCCAATAGACCTTGTTATTGATGAAAGGGATGGCAGCTCCAAATCAGATCACGAAGAACTCTCAGGATCTTCCACAAATTTAGCCGACCATGTAAGTCCTTTTGATTTCTTTATGGCATTTTTTAAAGACTTTAACCTGCTTAGAGATCCTGTCCCCAGTTTCATTGTTCTGCTGTTATTGTGCTGTTATTTTCACCTTTTGCAAGTTCGGGTCCCACCTTTTCCACTCTCTTCCCTAGTGATTTGTAAAGCTGTAAAAACGCAGAAGGTTATTTCTGTTTCCATCTGCAAAGCAGCGAGTTTGCACTGCTTGGTAAAGTTTCCTGATCTCGAAGAGCTAGCAAATTGTCTGTTTGATGTGGTGATCGGTGCTTTCTCTCCTTCCCTACCAACTCCGTAATCAATGCAGCAGGGTAAGAAAATAGAGACAAGGAAGTTAGGGAGAAAGTTTGCTGCTTTTTGATGAGAATTATTGGCATTACTACATTGCATTAAAAAAAGGGGTTAGCACGTTAGAGTTTCCAATGCTTGTGCTTTATAGCAACTTATTGTCAGAATATGGACTTATTGCCAAACGCCTGAAGCATCTTCATAATAAAAGACAGTAACCTTGATGAAGCAATTATTAACAATGTATTACAGAAAGCTGGAGAGAATTATGATTGAGTAACCGTAGGTTAGCGGTTGATTTTAACACTTTCCGAGTTGGTGCGTCCGTGTTATGTGTGTAGGACTGAACGGTGCTGAGGCGAGCGGGCGCCTTTGATTTTCCGGGTTTTGCAAACAGTGTTTTGGAGCAGCTCTGGTGATACTGGAGATATGTAGGAGCAGGGAAGCCGGGAAGTCAGGGGGAAAAGATTGCAGCTGGTACCGCAGGAAAGGGAACGAACAGCTCTGGTTAAAAAGAGTGGGTGTGAACTCGAGTTTATTTATAGGAACGCATCCCTGGGGGGTAAAGAGGTTTACGCAGTTTTAGATTCAATTGAACTCATAATCTAAATGATACAGTCTAATATTTTAGCGGTTGAAATATTAATTTAACACCCGGTGTGAAGTTAACCATGCTTTCTGCACAGGCGCCTGCCCTTATTTCCCAGTGTGTTAAGAAGAGTAGCCTTAAGCCCAGGGAGAATGAGCCTTCTAGCAGCTTTTGTTTCCTTTGAAAACATGTTGTTTGTATGTGTATTTGATAATTACATTAGACCCGTACTGCAGCTCAGCTGGGAAATAAAATAATTATAAATTCTTCTAAATGCCTTCCTCCTCCCGGCATGGGTTAGTCCTATAGCCTGAAAATATTTTTTGGACTGAAGCCTGAGCTTTCATTTTCTCATTTGTATTTGGTAAACAGTGTACGACAAGGTTTTTTTTTATGCTTTAAATTTTAAATGTATTATTTTGTGTTAAAAAAGTATGTAACTGTCCCTGAAAGTTTCTCTGCTTATTAGTTATCTCATCTGCAAATAATAAACTCTATGAGGCATGACAGTATTTTAAAAATATCTGTTTTATGGCATTTTCCAACCCTAAATCTGTATATGTATGTATTAAGGGACCATACTAGAAAAGAAATTTAAATGAGTGGCAACCTGAAATGATAAGCTCATTGTGTCCAAAATTCAGAGAGAAAAAAAAAAGTATATGTTTCTCCAGTGCGGCTTCTTTACAAGAGTGCGTTTCAAGTGGAAGTGTAGAAATGGAGCATGCTTATGTTTATATTGAGGAGATTAGATAAACTAGCCTGTTTAGGGTTCTGGCAGATGGCGAATGCTCAAGCCAATTTGCAGTACGCCATTATAATATTTAAATTCACACACAATGATAGGACAAGGGTGGAGGGGGTTAGCATTTTGATAATTTGATAACTATTATCTTCCCTAAGAAGAATCTCCTCTTGCTTTTGTGGCCCAAAAAACAAACTCCAGTAAATATGACAACCCATTTATCTTGCACCCGTTAGGGTTTACCACTTCATTGGGTATTATAATTTAAAGCCTTTTATTTCCTGGAGATTTGAGCTATAACATTTTTACTTTAGCCCCCTGCTATTTGTTTTGAAAGGAAGCAATAATTTGTGCAACCAGAACACCAACTGGGAAATGAAGAGTTGTATCACATAGTTACATTTTATTCATGCGTTTTGGGAAATGTGTCTCCTTATTGGATTTTTTTTTTTGCATATTAGCTTGTTTTCCCAACAAAACTTTAATACTCTTTTATAGCTTAATCAAACTACTGTGTATGTACGTTTAGATTCACATTGCACTGAGTTGCAGCAAGAAGAAATCCACTTTTATTCCTAAAGAAGGAAAAGTCTTAAAAATATTCATATATAGATGCAAGAGTATAAAATGAGCTATCTTTTGTGAGCATATACCTGAAATTTTAATAGTTCAAGCATGCAAATTTGTCCAATTTAACTCTCCAGGTTTATTTTTTCATTTGCTTTGATATGCATATTTAATATATAGCCTGAGGCTAGATCTCATTTGGTGAAAGTTGGTGCAGGGGTGATGATGAGCCACTTCAGAAGGACAGAGACAGCATGTTGTTTCCTCTGTTTTATGTATTGGTCCACTATTCTGATCCACGGATCTCCCCCTCATGGTTTTATTTGCACATGAAATACCAGGAGCATTTCAACTGATTGGCTATGAATAATGACAGCCGAAAAAAGAAGTGTAGTTTAATTTGTTGTGTGCCAAGGTTTCTCTTGTGGAGGTGACAGTTTGTGACAGCTGTTTGACACCCCCAAAATCCGTACACCTCTATTCTTATTAAGTGGTATCAAGCTGCACTACGTGTGTGTTGGGGGGGGTGTAAAAAACGTGTGTTTTATGTGCTTGTGTGGGGTGGTGGCGGTGACAGTGGCAGCGGTGAAGTCGGGACTAATGCAGCCCTCTAATGCTGTTTTATTCCTTTGCTAGACCTGAAAATGTAGCTCAAGGGAAAGCAACGGAATGAAACATGGGATTAGCCAATATTTACCATGAGACTTTTAAAGTGGGATATTCAGATACTGCTCGTTTCCTTTTCGAAACCTGCTGCTGTAATATTTATGTAACTTAATTGAAAAGCAAAAATAGCAGCAACAAAGAAATGAATGAGCCCCTTAAAGATGTACCTGTACTGTGGAAGGAGACAGCTGTAAGCAGTTGGGCTATATGTGTTTGGTAGTAAATGTATAAGTTGAATTTTATTCTAGAGCACTATTAACTGTTATGTAATAACAGTAAGTGCAAAGGGCCGAGGGACTTGGTAAATTGCATAGTGCGGTGCAGGTCACGAGAAGCTGAAACTTTTGTTATTCCTCTGCTATGTTTAGTAAATATAACAGCCCATAATTAGTGTTTGAATTTTTAACACCCCCATATTTTTTTATTGCTCTGAGGTATTAGCTGTAGATGGGAAGAAGGTAATTACAGCTATGCCCTGTCTGAAACAAATCAGTTGGGAGGAAAAAGAAAGAAAGAAAGAGAGAAACCTTTCCAGCTGCAGTTCAGCTTGAGTTTCCCAGCACTGAGAATTTATTATTGTTCAGTATAAACACTCTGGGCCCTATCCTGCATTCTGCATGCAGCCTGAAATGTCCATTCAGTGTGCCCACAGATCTTGTTTTTTATTTTTTATTTTTTTATATTTCTTTCTGACTATACTAACCTGAAAACTGTAATGCCTGTAAAATCTAGAGATTTTTAAACTTCTTCAAGCATATGACGGCATTCTCCACTTTATTTACGTTCCTTACATATCTGGCTTCACCTGACGCCACACAGATCTTCCTTTAGCATAAACGTACTTTGAAGCTTAGTACTTCTCCCATGTAAATTTATCGATCCCTTCCACTGGCTTTTGTGGGGGCAGGATCAGGGCCGCAGCCTTCTTGATATTTGTTTATAAGCTAAAGTCAACTTGCAGCTGAGAGGTAATAATATATAGATCATCATTCATAAAATATAATTAAAAATGGGTAGAAAAATACATACATCTCTTTTTTATAAAAGGACTGTTGACAGATTAGAAATCTGATGCCTTAGCTGTAGAAGAGAAATATTAGTTTGAATATTAAACCTTTCAGCTCTCAAATGAGGAGATATTAGTTAGCTTTTTTTTTTTTTCTTTCCTTTTTTGTACTTTTGGACATCAAGACATTTTACATTTCTTTAATATTCCTTATTGAAAAACGATCTATGCAAATCCCTAATGTCTTGCAGATGAGAAAATAATGTAAGTAGGATGCTATATATCTCTCCCAGTTATATAATTAAACCTTTTGGTAAGATTTCACTGACTAATGAGGAAGTGATTACTGGCCCGATACTGCATTCTCTAGGTAGCCCCTTCTTTTATGGGCTTCGGTGGCTGTCCTGAGTGTGCCAGAAACACAGGATCGGACCCAGGGGTGCTTTCTTATTTGTAATATGCCAGAATAGGAACGAAGTAGCTAACTGAAGAAAGAATAAGGTAACTTGTTTCTTTTCTAAATAAATTATTTTCTTAGTAGGTGGTTTAAAAACTTGGGATGTTGCCATAGGCCCTGCGTGATCCCAAGGAGCATCAGGAACTTTCCGATACTGTGGAGAATATTGAATATTCAGTATTTTTGATGTGAGGTGCAGTTCTAAGTCACTGTACAGTGCAAATTTGACTGTTTTGATTTTAATCTGAGCTCCCTCAATCTGAAATGGTAACGCCTTTTACTATGTATTTGATGTTGGTGTCCCCTCTTTGGTTCAAGCTGCCCATCATCCCAGAAGAAGTGTAGCCACATGAAATGAAGTAGAAGCAAAATAAAAAGAAAAACAACAAACACCCGATTTTTCAGGTCTCAGTTCTTTACTGACAGGTGGCTTACATGTCTGATATCAATTTTAATTGAAAAATAGAAAACACATACCTTTTAAAATGTTGCCACATTCTAGGAGTGTCAAAAATTCCTCTTGACACTTCTCTCAAATACAAAGCCTAGGGATATGAATGTCAGAATTCGAAATTAGGTATATTTGTAAGTATGTTAAAAAGTACACAAATGTCTGATAGATCACAATGCTTTGTCTTTTAACTTGTGCAAGTCTGCTGGAAAACAGTCAGTTAGAAGATTATGTTAAACATGCATCTGTAAGAAAATATACTGTAGTAATATCAAGAGTAGACTTTCAAAAACATACATATCATGTCAAATCACTATTTTTCATAGTCCATATACTTACTGAAAGTTTCTTTATAGAAGCTGATTATTGCCACACTGCACAACATCCTCTAAGGTATCACCTTGAGCCGTATGCATATAAAACACATGCACACACCCATGCATGCCCATACGTATGGGCAGTACATTGTGTTTTGATATACAGCAGTGTATAAGGACACATTTGTGTGGTCACAGTCATGTCAGTAGTTCCCCTATGTTTACAGAGGCTACTTGTAAGAATAAGGTGAGCAAGATTTGGCCCAAAGCGGAGCGGGGAAATGCCAAGTGCATCAGTTTTTCGGCGCAGTTTGGGGTTTGTAAAATTAATTTACCAGAGCAACTTGCAGAGCTCTGAGTCCAGTTATCATCACAGACAAGTGAGTTGTAGAGCTCTTACATTTCTCTTTGTGAGAGAAGGTAGGTTTTAGTTGCTCGTTCGGGAGATATGATTTTGCCCATTGTACCCGATAAAATGTAAGGGCCTGATCCTGCCATAGTTATACGCTTAAAACTTCAGTTAAAGTCTGTTAGCTCAGTCCTGCTTGTTTTTCCTACATGGATATCAATTGACCTGATTTTGATTTTACTTCCCAGCTATAAATCACTTATAACTTCCTTATGGTTATTTGTGTTTTTAATTTCATCATAAAAAACACCGTGAAGTCAGTGTCAGCCCTAGTGGCACTCCGTACACTGCCCCAGGTTAGCCAGACTTTGTACAGTGGAAATTCTGGGCATGCAAAGTAAGAAATGCAATTTAGCATTTAGCTTATCCTATATCAAATATACCTTACAAAATCTCTGTCTGAGAAATCCTGTAGCAGTTAAAATCGCTTACAGTTTCCACCAGATTTGCAGCATCGACAAAAGTGTAACACATCAGATTTGCTTTGTATACCAAGAGACTCTTGTCCTTTCGGCTGCTCTTTTCTAGATTTAGCAAAATTCAATGGTGGTGCTAAATCAATTTTTTTTTCAACTTTCAAGGGAAAAAACACTGGCAAAATTGTGTTTTCTAGGGAAGGCTGTGTGTGTAAATGAGAAACAGTGGATAGCAGCAGAGTGATCTCCTGTGGCCCTGCTAGTACAAGCTTTCCCCATATTGTCTCCTGCTTTTATATTAATTACAACTTGCATTATCAGCTGCGAGTCTGTAGCCCAGCAAATAGAAAATACTGCCCCTGGAGACCTAGCTTCTTGTATCTATTTTCCATCTCCTTCTATTGTGCTCTACTCAGTATTCACTGCTTTTCTCCTGGTAACACTGCTCTTTAACACAATTAGGTAAGAGCAAGAGGAGCACCATATTTGACTCCCAATTATTAAAACTATTGGGAATAGATACATGTGTGCTGTTTATCTTCTGGGGTACATGGCAGTAGTTTAGGTCACACTTGTGTGTATACGTTATAGCTGTATTTGTGTGTATATAGATACGTATCCATATATACTCAAGCACAAAGTAGGCAGTTGCATTTTAGCAGTCATCGTCCACATTCTTTGATGAGTTTCTGCAATCTCGGATTCTAGAAACTAGACCTTGCAAGCAGAAGGCAAGCTAACAGTTTGTGTAATTCTCCTTAGCTGTCTACATTTCTTCTTTTTACAGTGCAATTGCTTAAAACAAATTTCATTGAAATCAATAGAAAAATTACCATTAATGTCAGCGGATTCTTGATCAGGATCTCTCTAGATACCTAGACTACATTCATTAAGTGTTTCTAGTGAAATACTGTTCAGATCTGTCATTGGGTCCTGTTTTTCCGGAGGTATACATGAGACTGCTACTTATTATTCAGCATTTGGTCAATAATTTTTTCTTCAGGGCTGCGAAGTTTGAAATAGTCTAGAGGAAAAAAACAGAAGTTGACTGATATATACAGTCATCTTTGTCCAAAGGAAAATCTCTTTTTGTTTGTCTGTTTGCTTTTTGTGAGCTCCACCCCTGGAGTTATTTCCATTTGTTATAATATTAAAGCATGTAATATTAAAGCGTTTTCCTCCTTTTCCAATTCCTCCAGCATTCTACTGCCGCATCTTGCAAATACCCCATCTTATTACTTCTTTCCTTAAACAAAATGCTGCCAAGTTGTTTCCTTGGGAAATTGTGTCACAATAAATGCACTGAATTCCCAATCAATACAGTCTGTCTTTCTAAAACTGGGTCTACAAGCTGAGGTCAAGAACAACTCGGTCTGGTTGAGACAGCAAGTGTTTTCAGCTGCGGGAAGTCTTATTCAGTGATCCTTTCCAAATCATTACATTTTTGAAAAATAAAGGCCGGTATAGCTTTTGAAATACTGTATGATAGGTTTTGGATGACATTTGCCTTAAAACATAGCTGAGGTGTTACCAGTTAATTATTGTAATTTTCATATGTGTGATAAGGAGCTCCAACAGCAGCGGCTTAAGAGAGCCTGCAGTGCATAAAATTAACATAACTCAGTGTGTTCCCTGAAAAGTTTAGCCTAGGTGAACATGTTGCAATTATTACATTTTCTAAAAGAAGGTTCCAGCCTGATGTTGTTGGAGGGCTAAACTCATGCTATGCTATTGTTTCTTTCCTTTTTCATGTATTTCTTCTAGCTCTTTATCTGATTACCATCCGGCAAACAGCTGACGCTAAGAGGCTGCAGAGGGCTGAAGAGCTCCTGTCTGCTGTTTGCCTTCAGCTTGAAGCTATTTGAGTGGCTTCCTAACTCAGAGATAAAAAGAGAAGCTCATAGGCACAACTGTTTTAATCCAGGCTGTAAAGCAACTTGCTCCATTTTTGTATTTTATTTCCATCTGAACTTTTTCCTAACCTTATTTACAGCCCTAGTCTGTCCCCCTCCTTTTTCTTTTTTAAATAACATCTGGGATGCTTGAATTCTCAAGACTTTTCATCTTTGTTTTTCTGCACCTTTCCATCTGACTCTGTGAAATAATGGTATTTTTTGCTTATTATTAAATTGGGGGGAATTATGGTAGTTAGAGCAATTCTAGAGACCTAATTAATATAATGACCTTGAAAACATCAAATACCGCTATTTTTCTCTATTGCAATTCTGTGTTTAAAAAGTAGATTAGTGTGAGGGGGTATTTTGTCTTGTTTTTTTATTGTAACTGATGTCAATTTTGCTGATCAATTAGGAGAATTTAAGATCCTATATTATCTTTGATTTACGCATATTTTCTTGCTGTGGAAGTGTGTGTGTGCACGTGTGTGTTCGTGTAAGGTGAAGGGGATTTGGATTTTTCTTCCCTGTGGTTACCTAAGCCTTTAGCCAGAACCTTTTGAAGTCACAGGCTCTTCCCTTTGTGTGTGGAATGATCTGGGTCAAGCCCTCTAGATTTATGTTGCTGGGTTTTGTAGCAAGACATTATTTGGCAGTTCCAGTTTACATTGCCATAGAGCATGTGGTACTAATCAGTGCTAGGAGATTACTTGGAGATGTTTCGATGTATTTCTGGGACCTGATTCTAATCACACTTACCCTGGCTTTTACAATGAGCAAATCAGTTGATTTTTGCTGAACTTACTCCGACTCTGTGCTGGTTCAGGTGAAGTCAGGATCAGTTCCCTTGCCTCTCCTAAGAATTTATTTAAACTTGTCCTGCTGCTTTCAGGACCTCCTCCTTTGTGCTTCAATAGCCTAGTGCTTTTCACAGTGCACTTTAAAACATGCTGAAACATAAAAAGTGATAAAAGTGATTTTTTTTTTTTTTGCTTGTTTGGAGTTCTTGGGAGGTGCTCGATTAAATTGCCACATGCAGGTGACAAGTAGCACAGGTCCAGCCCCTCGCCTGATCTGTTTCATGTGTTCTTGCTCTCCTTTTCTGCCAGAGGAAATTCCATCTCTTGCCTGCCTTCATGTGGTGCTGATAAAGCTCTTCCTGTACAGTAGAATTCCTGTTTTCCTTTAAGCAACAGCAGGGTATTGGGAATGATCAGGAAAGGGGAGGAGGACAGGAGGAGAATACACTCAACCAAGTAGCACTAAGCTGTAATGTTTTTTCTTCACTTATTCCTTTAAAGAGCAGGTCCTCATGCCAGGAAAGCCAATACTCAATAAATTAGAAAGCTAGCGTGAATTATGTGAGCGAAGTACAGTAGTTGAGGTCTTGCTTAGCCAAGTTTTGTCAAACTTCGTCTGTCTGTCTTCTGCAGTCTCTTTTGTCATGTTTTATGCATAGTAATGCAGCAAGGATTACATAAAAATCACTATACATGTTATTTTATATAATCACCTGGTGGTTATTCTTGACAATACTTGTAAGCGAACTGTTAGACTGATGCATCTAGAAAGTCTTTTGAAATGTGTCATATCAAGGTGGGGGGGAGGAAGCATCTTGTTTGGCGTATACACTATGTTTCCGAGGAAGTTTGCTTTTCCCCCCACGACTTTCTATTTGCTTGAAGTTTTTCCAGCATTCATAGCGGTGGCAGAGAGAGGGTGTGAGGTCACACTCCTCTCCCTGGCTTTTCTCCCTCTCATTTCTTGCCAAAACTGTGTCCCTTTCCTTCCTTCTACCTCTGACGGGCCAGGGCAAAGCCAGCAGCAGGAGAGCTATGGGTGCTGATTACCCTGATCCTGGTGTGAACAGCTAGGGCTGCACTAACCTGTGTGGGTTAGTGGATGCTCCCCTCCCTCCCTACCCCTCATTATCTCATTAAGAAACTTTTTATATGTGTGTGTATGTATATATATATATATTTCTTTTTTTTTTTTCCTGAAGTGTTCTTATGCGGGGCTATTAATACAATTAAATCTAGTTAACTCTTTGGAAAGCTTTTTGTCGTTTTTGTTTTATAGACTTGTCTTTTCTTTTAACAAGTAAATTTTAGTTCCTCCTCTGCTCCTCACTGCTGAGGAATTATTACGCTGTGCAAACAGTATCAGCGTTTGGCACGTTTCACAAATGCTAATGTGTATACTTTTCCCCCCCTCCCTCCCCTCTTCTCCTGGTTTTCTTTCTGTTCTTCATTTGCTATTGGAATGGGAACTGTGGAAAAAATTCCTTGGCACTCTGACACCAGAATCCCTCATCTTGGCGAGACCACGATGATGCAACGTCCACGCACTCGGCAGGCACCCCGGGGCCCTCCAGCGGGGGCCACGCTTCCCAGAGCGGAGACAACAGCAGCGAGCAAGGTAAAAGGTCAACCTTTTTTTCCCTGTGCAAAGTAGGCATGACTAAAATAACTCCAGCTTTTTTTTTTTTTTTTTTAATGATATCAGTACATCTGCCTTTGAGTAAACACAGAGTGGCAGACTTGCAGGGTAATCAGCTGTAACTTAGGGAGACAGTATTTCCTTTTCTTAACCCACTTAGCTGCATTTTATTATTATTTCAAAGAGAAATATCTAATCTTCAAACAAGCTTTGTAATAACAATTGATTAGTTCTGCCAATTCCTTTACAAATTTGGTTATCTACAGTTTATTTTTGTGTGGTGTAAGTAAATATAATGACAGACATACTCTCCAGCTGTGATGCAGTTGTTTGAGCTGGGTAGTAGACAGAGAATTTAACCTGTAATTTTAGCTGGGAAAGTTCTCCTCTAAGAAGTTATAAAGCTACTAAATAATATCAAGAAGATAAAAAAAAAAAAACTATCAAAAAATGTTTCTTGCAATGTTTGCTTGTACAAACTCATTTTTTGCTTCTGAAAATCTTAATTCTGAATGCTAGAGTTGTACCTGAACTGCAAAACAGCTCTTGGGTCTGTACAGTGAAGCCATCTCCAGGGTTTAGGAGGTTTAATTATTTTAGAGATTTGTTTTGTTTTGTTTCTTACTGTTTTTCACCTTATGTGTAGTCACCTGCATCCAGGCAGGGTGAGTGTCTGTGGCTGTCACTTTGCGATGATAGTGTAAAATGCTCACTTGTCACCAATGTGAGTGGCTGCAGAAAGTACAGCTCCATGAGATTTGGGCCTCAGGTGCTAACAGCTGGGGTAAGGATGGTCTGCTGTCGTTCTCGGAACCTGACCCGATATTGGGTTTCTAAGACCATAATTCAAGGTGGTCTTCAGTATTTCTTTTTGCTCTCTTTTATTCCAAGTCTTGCCTAGCAACTATGGCATTACCTTTTTAACATCTTACATGTGCTTCCTTTCTCTCGTGCACCTGTGGTGTTTGGGCACTGCTGCTCTCCCACTTTGGGGTTACACGCAGCAAATGTAGCCTGTTGACACATCTGTCATTGAACAGACCACACAGAGCCCCAAAAACGGGGAGAGGCAGCAGCCTCTGCTGCAGCTAGGGCTATTGCTTTGGTAAGGTACGTCCTCTGTCATTAGCTCTGCACTGCTGACCTCACCATGATATTTGCCATGCTTAAGTAGATACATGACTTTCATGTGGCCCACTGTTGGTCATGCAGGTAGGTCCCCACATCCCTCTCATGATCTGGTGTCTGTTGTATGCACTGGAATTCTAGGAACTTGCAGAGTTCCTTGCTGGTACATTGGTTTGGGTTTGTCTCCTGTTTGTATGAATTGTTTATACGTTTGTAATCTTATTGCTGATAGAAAGCAGCCATGACATAGGGTGTGATCCAATTTCAATATGAGTCATTCAGGGCTTTTTTTTTCCCTATGTGGTTGAACTGGAACTGTATGAGGCCCAGAATAAACTATCATAGCTTCAGTGGCTACTGAAACGGTGGGCTAACAGCAAAACTGTGTTACCCGAAGAGTTGGCCATAGACTTGACTGTTGAAAAACTGTTTACTTTTTAGGTTGTAGCTAAGAAGCTCGATGTAGAAGGTTGTTTACATACTAGAAAAGTGATTCCACTGAGTCATCTGCCACAATGTGTTCACCCACCCCTAGATAAGACATCTCCTTACACCTGTATCTCTGCTCTGTTCCAACAACCCCATGTAAGTTGGAAGTTGTTTTTCGTCAAGCCGTGTTTGATATAGGGAAATCCCTTGCACTGACACCCAGGTATCTTGTATTTCGCTATGCAATCTCTGATCCCAGTCATATAAATTAGGAAACTCGAGAAGTATTCCTAAATGAAAGAAAAAGTAGTTGGTGACTCTATAACTGCACGCACTCTTCATTAGAGGCTGGGGTTTTTGGCAATGTATATGGTGTAAACGAGCGTGTTGTGCTTATTTCTGCAGAAGATAACCAATTGCTGAAGGGCTGAATTAGTCGCTAGAGTGGTGCCTGATCTAGCAGGGTAAAACATAGCTAATATGCTTCCCTTTGTGCCCAGTCCAGCTTTCTAAAAGGAGGCAGTCGTCCAGTGGCAAATCAGTGTTCCGCTCAGCTGCTGGCAGCCGAAAGATGTACGATCGTACAGTACAGACAAAATTCCCATTGGATTGCTCTCCATCTCTCATCCCTGGGAAAGATTAAAAAGAGGGAGGCCTTGTACAGATCTGTGCATTTCTTCTAACACTTTCTTGAGGGGCGGGATTTACTTTATAATTCTGAAATGGCAGCAATTTGGTTCCAACCAATTCTAAGATTACGAAAATGTGCTCTCGACCCAATCTGGCTTAGTTACTTATTTTGGTCAGCTTTGTTCCTTTGCAATTTTAATACGTTCTTCAGATGATACTTCAAGTATTCCACTTTACCCATAAGGATTTCTTGAGAACAGGAGCTCATTAGAGTCTTAGGTTACATTAGCAACCTATGGGCTTTTCTGCTGAGGCCTGGTGGCAGTAGAGATTAATTCAAACTGCAGCTGGTCTTTTTTACCTCTCTTTTAAAAACCTGTCTGTGATTCTTTTAATAAAAATTTTAAAACAAATAAATAAAATAGCACAGGATTTTTTGTTTGTTTGTGGAGGAAATGTTCTCCATGACAGCATATGATGACTGTCCCATTGGTATCAAAAAGGTTAATCTAGTCAAAGTTTCAAAATGATTAGAAACATACTGGCATTGAAAGAGTTAAGGAAAGGGCCTTCAGGCACTAAATGTTGAAAGATTATCCTAATTTTATTAGTGGTGAGTGTCTGTGTTGTTCTTAACATGTCACCTCACGTGTTCAACAGAAAACTAAGCTATGCAACATATTGATCATCTAACGAACCTAAGTACTAGTGACCTGTAATCTACCAAGCCTTTATTGACTTTATCCTAGTTCAGATCCACAAATGCAGATCAATGCTGCATAATACTGTTTTAGAGATTAGCAATTATGTAGTGGATCTGATCAGCTTCTCCCTGCCCTGGAAAAAGAAAGAGTTAAACATATCCAATAATAAAAATAAAACACTCTAAACATCTTACAAAAGAGAAAAAAGGAGAAGCTGATTTAACGGTCTAATGAGGCCATCTTCCAGAGACTTGTTTTGTGTGGGGCTTGCTTTGACCTTTCGCTTTGCTCAGGAGCCCAACGCTTCATTTTTCACATTCTTGCAATTACGTTAACGCTTCAAGCATTTCTGACTCCAAGTCAGCTAGCAACACCAGGCATAACTCAACACTGTGAGTTTTTCTCCTCTCTGTAGATTCATTAACAGGTCACTGGGGTCCCAACTGAAATTTAAAACTGACTGGTTCTGTTGGGTTAGTTGAGTTATAGCAAGGGAGATGGCAGGAAAGGGGCTGAGAGAAGGGGAGGAGAGACTTAAGACCCTGGGGTTTTTGCCAGGGAATATATGTGTAAAAAACACTAAGCAGAAGATTAAAAGGTGTGTGTAGCTCTATCATCCATCCTTTTTTTTGGAGGGAGAAAAGACATATTTTGAAAGTCTTCTGCAGCATTATATTTTCCTTATTCGGTGCGAAACAAAGTGGAAAAAGGCCACTGCCTTTAAGTACAAAACTAAATTACTTTTGGAATTTTGCATCAATTTGTACCATTGTGATGGATATGATGGTCCCAGACTTTTAATTCTTATTTAATTTCTTTATGGGATATTTTAAATAATGAATATAGTGGATTATGCATGAAAAGTGAGAGATAACTCTTTTCAATTTTTAAAAACATGTGGTCTACAGGAAAACACTGGGGAATCATTTGTTTCATGTTTTATGATGCTGGGATTGTATACCTGGTTTGTCATAGTTTGTCTTAGTTTCCTCATTCAGAGGGCCTGATTAACCACAACCTCCATCTGATATTGCTGGAAGTTCAGCACCTTTCAGGATCAATCCTGGGAGGGTAAGTCTGACCAAGTCAGAAGCCAGCAACAAGAAACTTGGAACAAGTTGCACAGCAATAAAAATAATAAAGTGGCATCAAACAGAGCTCGTCTTACTAACATGAGTAGTTAATTGATTTTTGATGGAATTATTTGTGGAATATGATTTGTCCCTTTGGATAAAATAGTTGAGGGCTTCTCCCTAGAGCAATATCTTAACACGTTTTTGAAACACGTGTGATAGTTTGATGCTTGTCCCACAGACTTGTTTGCCTAATTCTCTGGGTCAGGACAAAATCACCCAAGATATTAGCTGAAATCACATACACTCATTCTAGTGTATGGTCATTCATCTTTGGTCCAATGAATGTTGGAAAAGTTAAGTAATATGCTCTGGATCACTACACACCATCAACTAGTACAGAAATTTGTTTATGGAAGTAGTTGGTGATATACGAAGGCCTGTCCTATTCTTGCAACTATACTGATTTAGTAGGTATATGGGAGGAAAAGCTTAGAACCAAACTTTAGCAGATGGAAAAGGGATAAGTTGCTGATAATATTCCAAACAAATGAAAAAACTCAAAACTTCTCTGTATGCACATATGTAAGATTCATACAAAATATTTTTTGGAAATTTGTTATCCAAAAGTCCAAAAGTTGATCCTACAGTTCTTTCCCTGCCCCCTCAGCGGTTTATGTATAGATAAATCTTCCAGAGCTGGTATGTATGCTCATCCGAAGAATTCAGAACACTTTTATTTATTCATATTTTTACCTATCAAGCTACTCTGTATGAGGGTATACTTTTCTCTGAGGCAAGAAGAGCTTGCCTCAGAGAAAGGGGAGGAAAGAGAAGGAGGGGGAGAGGGGAAAAAAAAAAAAAAAAAAAACACGCAACTAACAGAAAGGCCCAAACTTTCAGACTGTGAAAAATCAAGCTTCCTAATAAATAATGCTTCACTGGAGATGCATTATTTCAGCAGGCAGAGCTCTCATAAAGGTGAACTGTATGAAGTATGAAAAACTCTTAAAGAACAATGACTTTTTTGAGCTGAGGAAGATACAGGAAGAGAGTAGCCCTTATTAATTCATCTTTCCCTTTCAAGTTTGAGGGGCCCGTCCTTGTGTTGATATGTATGAGTAATTCCCATTAATGGCGCTGGGAGTTACGCATGTGCACTGGCAGGAGAATAGACCCTTTAGTGTTCCAAGCACACGAAATTTACATTTTTTTCCATTGCTGTAATTGAGATGTTGACAAATTGGAGAATATTGATGAGCTTTTGTTTTAAGTATTTCTTGCCAAGTTTGTTTTATTTTTCATGGTTTGA
>NW_010581576.1:341428-356428 GCF_000705375.1 Tinamus guttatus
TATTTTGATGTGCCAATAGGAAATAAATTGTCTTAGGAAAATGGAATATGCTGTTTTAATCATTAGTTATGCATGAAAGAAAAATTGATGTTGACATCTTTGCTGTAAAATCGTTGTAATGGGGCCTTCCTTACAATTCATTTTTGTAAAATTCATTTTGTACATTTTGCAGCAATTGAACAATCCCTGCACTGTGAATAGGCAGAATTCCCAGAAATACTGAGACAGTTGGCCCAGTAACTGCTGAGCTCACACTGCACACCACATGCACATTAACCATAATGATGCCAGAATCAGCTTAGCTAAATATAGGCACATTTTAGTATCCTCCCATCTTTTCTTTTCTTTCTTTCTATTGCAGGAGCAAAAACATTTTGTTTGCAGATTTTGTTTGATTGTTGGGAGTGGGGGAGCAGTTATTCCTACCTTCTCTCCAATAAACAGTATTAAAATTTCATAGTGAATCTTCACTGTACAGTTTTCTAATAATCGGGCTGGTGAAAACTGCAGATTCCTCATCTTTTATTGAATTACAGCTTAGTGTGGGGGCTTTTAAATATTTCACATTGACTTGCACCTCACTCTTAGCTTTAATCTTAGCATGTAATTTTACTTGCACGTACATGTGCATGCACAAGCGCATGTATATGTGTGTGTATACATGTATATCAACATATACACATTAGAAAACACTTACTTCCACATTTGAAATATGTTGTGCTGGGGTTTCAAATGCAGCCTAGAAAAACTCTGTCAATGGAATGTTTTCATAGTGGCAGCAATCTCTTTAAAATAACCCTAAATACAATATGACAGATGCCATCTGGAATAATCTTTTGCTAGTTGCTTTTAACTTTTATTTTTCCTACAGCTAAGTTCATCCCAAACTGGTCACTTACTGTTATCGTAAACAAAGTGAGGTCCTTCCTCCCTTTTGTGCATGACTGTTCAGAGAAAATAACTAAACAGTTTTACTTGAGAGAGTGTTACTGGTGAGATGTTTGCGTCTGCCTTCACTGTTTTTGTTTTGTTTTAAGATTTTTATCTCTCTCCAAATGAGAAAGATGGGATTCCCTCTCATGCCATTCTTTCCATCCTAGATCCTATCTGGCTTAACCCAGTATACCTCCAAATGCTAGATAATAGTCTATTTGCTAAATTATAACTGTATGTTTATTGTAATATTAATGGTTTCATAACGCAACACACTGAAACGTGCAGCAGCAAGTGCTTAAATGCCTTCCTGTGTTGTTACAGACTAATTTCTTCCTATATCTGCCAACTTATTGGAAAGATCTAGTGTTGGAATCTCTGGATTTTTTTTTTTTTTTTAACTTAGTTGTGTAAAGGGATGTCTCCTGATGCCTGTTAGAGTTTAATTTAGAGTAGTAATTAAACTTGAATACTGCCTCATAAACAAAAGATAAACAATAAACCAGCCACGTTCCCTGCTGTTTCATAGCTTTCTTTCCCAGATGTTTTAGCCTGATAATTTTTACATAGTGAACTACCTAGCATGAAGTGCTGTGGACAGAGGTCAAAGCTGAGTTCTTTGTAATTGATTTCATGAACTTTAAATAATAATAATAATAATAAAACTAGAGAATTTTTCTTCAAGTAGCTGATGAATGTCCTTCAGTATCTTAGAATTTTATTAATTTTGTTTTTTTTGCAATTCTGTCCCCATTGTTTAACAAGACTACCCTAATTAAAACAACACCAAAATGTGAATTTTATCATTCATGACCAAGAAATGTTGTTATTCCTTAACAGATGGATGTGTGGACAGTACAATAGAATCTTTTTGTCATAATTATTGTAATTTTTCTCAGTGCACTTCTAGGAATTGCTGTTTCCACATTGATCCCCAGCAGCTGAGGAAGCGTTCCGCAGCGGAACACTTAGTGCGTTTAACCCTTCCCCAGGTGCTCCTGTCCGTCCCTAGACTGCTCCACTGCGAGCCATGGTGTCTCTCATGGCCAGGTAGGGTAGGCCGGCTCGTGCGCGGCAGGAGCCATGTTATTTTCACTGGGTGGGGTAATTACTGAAAGCTGAGAATAGCTGCACTAAAGACACGGGGATACTTTCACGATCCCATTAGCATAAGAGTGGGTAAATTATTCATGCCAAGTGAGGATTCTATGGGGAAAAGTATAGTTAATGCACATAGTTTTTAAATGTATCCCTTTCTGCTCTGAGACTAAATTCTTGTTGGATTCAGTTCTCAGACATTTACGGGAAAGCTCTAGTGGCATGTTAGACGCAGTTCATCTCTCTCTGTTTGCAGCGCTCTCAATAGAGACCATCTGGCAAAGATCCAAAAGGTGATTAAACAAAATGATCAGCTCTTGTTGCTGTGTTACATGTCCAATACTCTGGATTAAAAAACATGACCCACAACAGTCAGCTAACGTCATTCTTTTTTTTTTTCTCCCTTTTTTTTTTTTTTCCTTCCTCCCTCTCCTCTTTTCCCTGTAAGAATTCAGATGGTCCACAAATGTCTATGCCATCTTTGTGTCCTTATGGCCCATAATCATGAACAGGTTGTGCAAATGGCTCTTTCTGTAACACGGTCTGTTCCAGCAGCATAGAAACATTTCATATTAATTGGGTCAGTCTAATGTTCATAATGACATGGGGAAAAATCACCCAAATGTGTTCTTATAGTAAACATTAAAAAATGTGTCTTTCTGCTAAGAGTGAAGTGAAATTTGACATCAGACTCATGTGCCTGATTTATTTAAGATTGAAAAAAATCAAAGCATGATATTGTCATCTGCTGAAAATAGTTTAAAGCCCCTTCTAAAGAAACAAAAGGGTGGCAGGGGGAGAGTGAGCTGTGGTTTAACACCACAATCGGGGATGAATTTACAGTGCTATTCAGAAGAGTACTCCCTTATCATAAACAAGCTGATAATCGCACTGAATCTAACTCCCAATTAGCTCTTTCTTTGCTCACAGAGATCAGTGTACATGTCCTCCTTAAGCCGTGATATGTTGCCTTTCAGTCAGACAGAACATTTGTATACCTTATGTCATATTCAGAATTTAAGGATTAACACTATATATTTACCAGAAAAGCCAGCTAATCAGCAAGGTAATTTTTCAAACCAATCCCTTTGATGCCTGGGTTAAGGTAAAAATGCCAAGACTGTGAATAGGGGACATATGTATCTTATCTTTTTGGGGTTGCACCAAATGCCAAGTACTAGCATAAATTCAACAGTAAGCAGACACTGTTGGAAAGTAATTAAAGAAATATTGAAATTAAAGCTCCCATATCAGTGAAATATTTGTAGGCCCATTTTTGTTTCATACATAACAATTTCCATGGACTTGAACTGTTTCTCCATTTATTTATTTTATTCTTTCCCTTCCCTTTTGAGCTGTAGTCTGGAACAAGACAGAGGATTCACCTCTGGATAGTCAGTCATGGAATCAGAAATGATTTCCTCCTCCCGAGGATGCTTACAGTCCAAAACCCAGCAGGCTGACTCGAGGAGGAATTTATATGAAAACAAACAAAACAAAAAAAAAAAAACGGGCTGGGGTGGGGGAGAGTGAGAGGAGAACACCACAAGGCCTATGCTAAGAAAAATCAAATTCTGCTTTCGAAAGCTTAAAAGATCTAACTGAAGCTGTCAGCTCTCCTTAGTGCATAAGGTGAAGCACTAGGTAAGAGATGCAGACGTGTCCAGAGTGCTCAGGGAGGGAAGTGAGGCTCCCCTGGCGTCAGTGCACTGTGGCAGATGAAAGGGACCCACGTAGCCTTGGGGGTCTTAAGGCTATTACAGGGCAACTCATGCTCTGTTATCATGCTGATTTCCAATTGATTTTTGGCTGTGCAGTACTTGTTGAAGGCCCTCTAGAGCATCAGGAACTGCATTATGGTAGTACACACTGTAATACATGTGCCTTTTGTTTTATTGTCTTTACTTTCTCTAGAAGAGGAGGGATAACCATGCTCTGATTGCTCCAGCTTCTGAGGTGGCTTTGCATTTAGGGAAGTAGAAAGGATGGAAGACAATCAGAAATGGCTGTTGATGTCTGTGTGTCTCTGTGGTTCTGAATTTTCAAACCAATCTGATACTAAGTGCCTTAAAAATGCTGCTTTTAATCTGTAAAAAAAAAAATCTATAATATATATGTAAATTATATATACTCTCACATAAATGACTCATTCCAGTGTTGGACTGACCCAGCTCTGGTGTGTAAATACACCTTCTTTCCCAAACTTGTCTGATTCTTTTAAGTAGCTGGTATTAAAGATGGTTGAAGTCAGAGCTCAGGTTGAAGGAAGGTTTCTATAGGTTGAAGTGCATAATTTCTCCTGCCTTCTGGCTTTCTTCAGCTAAATTGTTGTATCATTCTGGTAGGTCTCTTATTCACTAAGAAACAAGTGGTCCACGTGTAAGTCTTGATAAGCTGAGGCTAGGCTGGTGGTTTTAAAAATCGTATCAGTGTCTAAATATTTAAGGTATCACCATGATAAACCTTTACCATTTTTACAGCAGTTTTGCTTGTAAAAATTCTCACGCATGCAGTAAAAAGGTGTAAACGAATACTAAAAATGTTTACAAGAATAAAAATGTACATGTGAAAATACATGCATGTAGCAGCTTAAACTTGTAACTTTCTGGCTTAAATTAGCATAGGGTCTTAAGGGAAATAACAGCAAGCAGCATAGCCTTGAGGATAGAATGATACGAGGAGCTGCTGACTGCAGCCTCACCTCCCATGCTAGCTGCAGGCATGATCCAAATAGCTGGTATGATCACCAGGGAGCCTTTAGTTGCTTTCTGTGGGCTGCCTGTGTTGCCTCAATTTGTTGCCTTGAGGTGGGACATGGCTGCCTACCAAGAGGCAGCCAACTGCTGAACTGAGTCCAAATTATAGGTCCGTGTAAGTGCCATGGCCTCTGACACACTGTTTTCCTCCATCTGTATGATGGGCTTATGTGTGGCATGGCTGTTACAAAACTCTGTCATCTACTGTCAATGGGCTACGCTGCTATTCCAGGAATGCGCAGCTATATAGAAAATTCAAGTATGTTAGTACTCTTGTGCTGGCTTCCCTGACTTTCAGAAAAAAGCGCTGGATATGCTGCTACTGTGAATTGCATGGTCTGTCTTAAAACTTTCTCTTGTTTCAACAAAGGTGAAAAATGGTGAATGAAATAGCCTTTATGTTTAACTTAATGCTGTTTTTAAGTAATAAGACTTGTGAAGTCAGTAATAAAAGGTGACATGGATCATGTCACCATTTCCTGAATGATATATGCATAAAGATGAGAAGTCTTAAGTGCTCAAAGTGTGACATTATATGCATATATTCCTTGTCCACTTATTTTCCTCTCACAGAACAAGTACAGTAAATGCAGAGCAAAGCAAATGTGATTTGTGTTCATACTTAGGTCTCCGGGATCCAAAGGTAATACTGGCTTAGAACAAGATTGTGCAACGCGTTGTGTTCTCCTTCCTGCAGGATTTACTTAATACTCCACAGCTACAGAACAGGTTGTGGTGTTTAGTCACCTTGCACATCAGTAGTTCTGTCTTTTAAACACCATCATTGATTTTTCTCATCCTGGCATGAGAAGATCTAGCATCCCCCCCACTGCTCTGTTGCAACGCGATGAAGGAAGGCTTAGGGCTTCAAAACTGTCAGCAGAGTCACAAATAGTGTGCTTCATGATCTTAGGGAGGTTTATTTACTGGGGGAGATGCTTAAAATTTTGTGTAACTATTTTATTATACTTGTTATTTATTATTGTTTTTCATCTTAACAAACATATCAATTTAGCACCTTCACTTTCCACAGAACTTTCTTAAAATAGCATTGTAAAATTCGCAAAATAGGAGTCCTACTTCACAGTTACAGCTCACAAAAAATGCTGTTTTTTTTGTTTGTTTGTTTTGCTGGGGAGGTGGGGGGTGTCAATGATGGACTCCCTATGGAAGATTCAAAAGGAAGTGGTGAGAATGAACTAGAAAGCAGCTTCTTCAGCTCAGAGGCATGCTTAAGAACACACTTTCCATGTAAAGTTCTGATCCTTGCATGGAAATTGGTAGCAATAGTAGAGGCACTACTGGTTTCAGATAGGCAAAGCCTTGGTCAAACACTCAGTCAAAATAAATTAAAGGAAAATGGTTCTCTTTAAACAAATGTGAAAACTTCTAATTTTCTGAGCATTCCCATTGAAACTACAGCTTTGGCTGTTAAGACACAGGATCTACAGAAAGATAACCATAATGGTCTAATGCTTCCTAATGTTTCTAAAAATTTCATTGCCCCTTACATTTTAAGGGGTAAATAAGAAACCAACTTTTCTTTCTTTTTCCAAAGGCAGGTTTTTAAAAGCACTGGGGAGAGCAGAGGGAGATATTAATCATTAAAAAGTGAACTATCAAAAAATTCTAAAACCCTAGTTTTTTTGAGTTTGTTGGAGAGAAGAGGCTTATGCAGTTAACTCAGACTTGCCTTTAAGGAATTTGTCTGCTATTGTTTAAGCATACTTAATATGCTAACCCACCTTGCATTCAGGTATGCGTGGAGTCAGAAGAATTAAAGGATTCTTCATCCTCCACTTATATTTAGAAGTGGCTTGTAACTGATGGCTCTAATGCTTGGCTGTGCTTGGGTTATTTGTAAAGTCATCTTTATCACAGCAGAAGGGGCAACCAGTGGGAAATCATCTGGTGTCAGAGTTGGGATGATGGCTCTGGAGCCCCTTTTCCTACCTACAGCCCTACAGTGTGGTGAGCACAGTGAAGAGCAAGACAAAGTGCTTTCCCTGTGCTCCGCTGATTTCCCAGCTGTTCCAGGGCTGAAGTCCACTGCTAGCTCCAGATGCTCAAACTTACTGCGAGAGGGCTAGCCTAGACTGCAGGCTATCGAACTTGTGCAAAGAGCTCAAATTATTTTATGGATGGTTACCTTTGTGCACCCTTGGCACTACACATTCCTCACGCGCCGGCTAGGAGCGGGGTCTCTGACTTTCTTGTGTAAACAAAGCATTTGCTCTAACTGACAAGGATTTCTGGTGCAGTCATGAAAGGGAGTCAGGGAAATTCAGCAAATTCTTTATTAAGATGTGATTTGTGCCATGAAATTTTTTGACAACCCCTGCATTTAATTCTCAAATACGTAAAGAGTTCTCTTTTTCTTATAATCCTGCATTATGCCCACCAGCTTATTGTGGCTACACTTGTTTAAGTAATTACATTTGTTTAAACTTTCCTTGGGCCTCTCACTCTGCAGCTGTAAGTTGGTCATACCTAGATTTAACACGCTCCCCATCTGCAGGGAGCTCACCAAAAGGAGAATATGACAAATACATACATGGAATTTTATTGCCGGACTTAGCGCTAAGCTTTTAAGTTATTTACAAGCGTAAAATTCAGAAACTTGCATGAATTCCCTGCCCAATTTTACACTTCTGCTTAAAGTGTATGGAACATCACTTAACCAATGTGAATTGGAATTATTCAGCTTGGGACTTCCCTCGTGGTTCCTCCCGCTTGGATTTACTGCTTCCTGGCTGCTAGCTGGTTAGGGGGACTCCTGACCCAACGCGTGTGCTGGAGGGGATGGCTTGAGGTGAATGCAGCCTTCTGCTCAGTAGGTCTGAAGTGGTCTCGTAGCTCCTACTGGATGCTTGAACAAGCAGAGGGCTTAAGCGAAATCCGTCAGCTGAATCAAAATCTGTTCTTATTTAGGGACTAATCCAAAGCCTGTTAAATCAACAGAAAGATTTTGGTTGACTTCAGTGAGCCCTTCTCAGTGCTGGATATTCCTTGGTAACACATCTGAAATCAATGGTGTTGCACTGGCTTCTGTCAGTGAGGGGAGAGAAAAAGGATACAGAAGTCTTCAGGGCAAGGATTGTCCCCTCCTTATATTTGTATGGCATCTAGCACATCAAGATCCTTCTGTATAATTAGTGCTCTTGAGTGCTTCAAAGGCAGAATAATGATTTTAACTCCATGTGATTATTTTATTCATAAACTTCCAATCAGCTGGATGAAGAATTCCATTATTTTAAATAGATATGGATGCTGTATATCCACCACTCGTGCACTCTTTTGGCCTTTTAAACACTTCAAATCAAGCCATCTCAAGAAACAAGAAAAAAAGAAGCTATCACTTTCTACGTCAGAACAACAAAAAAAAAAACCATATTTCTCTGCTATCAGGCTCCGAAGAAATCTGTTTTGAATGAAAAGCACTCACTTCACAAATCATGTATAACTTAATGAGTGTAACTTTATTAAGTCCACTGCCCTGAGAAAATCATCAGAACCTCTTTTTCTACTACCTTTTCATTATGTCTATATTGCTACCTTTAATTTCTCAGTGTTAAACTAAAGTCTGAGCTATTTGCCACTAGTTGGATTTTAATGCAGTATTTTGCATTTGGGAGATGGTAAATATCTTTAGTTAAGAAATGACCAAGAATGAAAGGATTCTAATGCGTACACACATCAGTGTATGCCTTCCATTTTCAGTAGTGCCTTAAAAAAACAAAGTAAAACTTGATCTTGCATAGGCTTATGCACTGCTTTGCATAGTGTACTGTGAATCCCTCACTGAAACGAATGGGCGCCCAGCAAGGTTAATACCAGCCACCTCAGTCTTTGTGAGATTTGTGACTGCATGATGAAAGAGCACTTAGAAGGATGCAGATAGTTCATACAAACGTGAATAATCCAGCTGAAAATCATTGTTGGAACTGTGCTCTTTCTTAGCATTTCAACTATGTCATACATATGACATGTAGGAATTCCTTCTCAAAAACTGTTAGAAGGAAAACTCCCTAATTATACTTTCAATAGACATCTTCATTAAGGCTCTAAACTACAAATATTTTCCTTAAAAAGAAAGCTGGTAAGTTTTGACTGATTTAACTTATTAAATCTTTAATTAGATTTTATGTGCTCTGAACACTTTTATGTTTTATTGGGTATATTCAGATACTCTTTCTTTGCAAACATGCACTACCATGTGAACATGTTTTTGAGTAGGAGCAACTTCCTGGTTCAGTATTTCGAAACGTGTGCAAAATTGCACATATTTTTCTAGATGAGTATATTTAATACATTAGATCATTTATTTAATAGTATTATTTTTGTTCAACAGTGTTTTATCTATTTTGTGTAAAATATTAAATGCCATAGGTATTGCATATTAACTTTAGATTTGGAACCAAAGCCAAAATGTTTAATGCATATAGTTATATTTAATTTATTTAATGGAAGCAAGAATAGACTGATCAGTCCAGTGTCTCAGCTGACTTGCTACCTTTAGGTTTTCTGTCCCTTTGCATTCAAGGATTTTAAAAGACAAAGATGACTGCAGTACCAGTTCAAAAGTAGTAATACTGGAGCTTCCAGTGGAAAAGAGATAATAAAAATATCTTGGTGCTGAATGTTTCTGAGGTTTTAATTACTTTACTGTTTGCTTTCAGTGCATTGAAGAGATCATCTCTGAACCTTCCTGAAGTTCGCTAACTTCTTTAATTCAGTTAGACATAGCTGGTAGCTAACCACGGTCTGTGTGGCGGTTATTTTATGTTGACTTTTTGTTCTTTTTGCCCCCTTTTTTTTCCTCTTTCTCACCCCTCTGAAGAATGAAATGCATCCTACCTTATCCATTTTCAGAAAATCTTCTGTAGTTTATATCTGCAATGATAGATGAAACACTTTTGTTTAGTTGTGAATTGGTTATCCTAATTATTTTCCTGGGTTGGATCTTATTAGCAGTTCATATTCCCAGCTTTGAGACTACTTTGGCATAAAGTTCCATCTATGAGCAAGCTTTTATGAAAGAGAGGCTTTATTAATTTTTTAGATCTTTCATTCTCACTATTAATCTATAACTCAGCCTCAACTACAGATTTGCCCTTTTTTGTTTTGTTTTGCCTTCTGAATATGAATTTGGGCAGGAATATGTTTCATAGTCAAGACCTTCTAATCTGGCAATTCATCAGTGACATTCTGGGTTTGGTTTCAAGCCCTTCTCTGCTTTCTTGTAAACTAATCCTACAGTCCTAGGACCACCAAAGAGAATGTCATTTTAGCTAGAAGCCCATACTGTCAGAATTCAGATTTACTGTATGCCAATTAACCCTCCTTTAAGCTCTTCCAAATGGCTATCAATCTGCTTTGTTTAAAGGAAATAAGCTGTCCTTTTATTTTAGAACTAGTAAAGAATTTTACATCTTTCTAAAGCAATTTTCTGCATTCTTACCAACTACACTGATGTGAATGTAAAGTACACAATAGGTCAAAATCTGACTTCAGTGGGAGTTGATGGGAGTGCAGTCTGTATATTTGAAAGCAGAATTGACTCAGTCTTTGTGCGCCTCTGTAGCAAAATATCTTATCTGAAGATAAATTATACAAAGATAATCAGGGAATACAGATCCGAGTTTGTTTTTCACATTATTTTCTGTGACTACCTTACATGAGCTCAGAGGAGCTGCTGATGTTCTTACTAGGGATGTGGAAATGTATTTTTTTTCCCCTGTGTTTATTCACATATAAACATTTTACATGCTTCCTTAGAGAATTTCCTTGTAAGGTTCAGTTGTTCTTAAGAGACTGAGAACTTGTCTAGTGCATAATTTGTAAGCTATGCAAAGAGCACCCTCCAGCTGAGGCCAGCTCTAGAATGAGTCACTTGAACGTGGCCTTTTTAATTTTGCTTGCCACCGTTGTACTCTTGGACGCAAGAGCCTTGCTTTGAACTCAGGCTGCAGTGAGCCCCATACACCCGTGCGCTGTGTCCAGCAGATAATCCTTGTACATGCTTTCTCTGTTCCCTTCTTCTGGAGAACAGCTGTCTGTTAGGCCTTTGTTCGCTTGCTTTTAGATTATTTGCAAAGGATATTGCTTTTAAAGACAAAACCCATGCAACGCCCTCCTTTCTTATGCCTTCTCTGTGTTCATTAGCTGTGGTATTTCAGGTGAGCAGGGCGTAACTTGTGCGAATGCCAAGAGATTATTGCACCAAAAGAAAGGACGAATGTTTGTTACAGAGAGGGCAGCAAGGCAATAGTCAAATTCAGGTGAACTGCAGATCTTTATTTGCATGGCTCACCTCAAAGTTGAGTAAAAGCGAGAGCCTGCAAGTGCAGAAGAAGGACTGTTCACTTACACCAAGCTTTTATTCCTTAAATAACTGATTCAGCAGCCTTGTGCTACTCGAACTTTACCTTCTTGCTGCCTATTTATAACAGTCCTTAAACAACCTGCTAGTAACTTCTAACCTAATACCTTTAATATCTTTTTTTTTAAAAAAAAATCTATAGGTAGAAAACATTAACTTTTGTTCAAAAAGATTTTTTTTAAAAAACCTTTAGCCTTTAACATCATATTGGAATATTTCCTTCTGTAAATCATTGCTCTTATATATTAAAAAGCAGCTGTCATTTGGTTTCCTTCCTGCCTCATATATTTGAGGGTCTTCACAACAGAAGTTCTCAGTTTAGCTTCTGTTTCCCCTTTTTTTTTTTTTTTCCTTCTTAGTCGATGGCTGGGGGTTGTTATTTAATGTACTAATTCATGAAAGTGTTTCTTTGGTGGGGGGGAGTTTTTTTTTAGTGGTAGTGCAAAGAACAACTGGACATAACTGAAAATGATTGAGCCTAAAAAAAATTGTAAAATCTAGGGCATGCACAGAGATTTTTTTTTTTTTTTAGGTTTTGTTTGAATCGGCCCACATCTGTTATAAGAAGCAGTGGATCTGCAGACAGGCCATGGCTTTTGTCATGTCCAGGGGAATCCGCAGAATCTTGGCCTTCATTTAGGATTCCCTCCTGATGAGCAAATTCCCATGGCTGCTTTTGAAGCTTTAAAAGCTTTGGTTTTGTTTTAAAAGGCCTCTGAGCATAGGCAATGTTTTCATAGGCATTTAGAAACAAAAAAACTGAGCTTTTAAACCTTCAAACATCGCTGCGGGGATTCACTTCGCTTCTCAGCAGACCAAGTCTGAGATACACACTTCTTGCAGGTGTTATTTGTGCATGTGGATTTTGCGAAAATTGCGATGTACGATCTCAACTGACCCACAAATGTGACAGCAGTGTGTGTGTGTGTAAATCTGATTATATTTCCCTGTAATGCATTTTTAAGGGCAAACTATTATTTTGACTCTTTAGAATGATTGATATTAGTAAGCCTAATTTGTTTATGGATTATTTTCATTTTCCCTATATATCCTCTGTTGAAAAGATTAGCAAACAGTCTTTAAAAGACCAGTCTAAATGAAAGCTTTCATAGTGTTTTATTATCTACGTTTTTTAAATTTCTTCATCTTTTTTTTTCTTCTACAGTTAACATTACTTGCACAGTAAGAGTCTGTTTTCTATATGTAGATGGGGGACACAGCTAAATCCAGACCTGTGATTGCCATATTAGAGATAGTAGAAATGACTGGGCAAATGATCAGATTGGCCAAATAAGAGAAATATTTTTTGCACTCCAAATACATTTCCTTATGTCTTAAATAACTTCAGTAAAACTTTTATCATGTTTTCCAGAAGAGATTGGGGGATTCTGTGTGTAGAATTAAGAATAGATACTAAATGGGTAAATTGTTTTTCTCCTGTCCTATGCTATTCTCAAAACATCTTCCGAAACAAATAAGCATGCATTTCAGAGTCGAAGATATTAATGGACAAACTTGGCCCCAAGAAAACCTGCTGGAACTAACATCTCAATGTAGGGCATGTGCTTAAGTCAAGCGTCCATAGCTCTGTTTTTTAGAACATGGAAATACCTGCCCTGAAGACAGCTCATAAAACTTAGGTCTTTAAAGTTTCTAGATTAAACCAATGAAGCTTCAACTGTTTTTAAGAATATGTATCTTCATTGACTCTTATTAATTCAAGATGGCCAAGTGTTTGAATATGAAATCATTGAAGATTTTGTTTTTAAAGGTGTGCTTTTGATAGGTTCATTGGTCACAGGAATGAAAAGAAAAAGGATGTTTGCCTTTGCAAAGTCCTACATTTGGAAGGACTATATATTGCAGACAGATCTGAGAGAATTGCAGCTTGGTTTCTAAGGATATTTAATTGAGCTTTTTATGAGGTATAATGCTTAATTCTTCTAAAAATTCCCAGTGCCCTTAAGATTCTATTGCTTAGGATTAGGCAGAACAATTTGGAATATCTCTAATCATGTTTCTCCTTGTGTAACATTCCAGCCATGTCTGTCTTTACTGTTAAATATATAATTTATAAATAGAAAAGCAGTCCTGATAAGCTTGTTTGAATTCATTCTAGAAAGAAATTACTTGTTTTGTATTGTATGTGATAGCTGCAAGCTGCTTTGTAGTAAGTGTCCTCAACAAAGAAGAAATCTGTGTTATATTATTCATCTGGAGGCAGCAGAAATTAAAAAACTGAGACACTGTGGTAACTAGGACCTGGTATTTTTGAAGGGCTCTTGCAGAAATAAACATTCCACACAAGACAAATCTGAATGTGTGATAGATACATGAGGACACAATTTTCCGTTTTGAACTTGTCCACACAGTGTGCATATTTACTTGATACTATTAGATGGAAGAAATTAGCATAGGATATACTAAAACTGAAGAGAATCTTTTTCATTATTTTTTTTCCTGGCTGTGTGATTTTTTTCTGACAAATAGCTTGCTATTTTCCATTTTCACCAAATGTGTGCTTTTTGTCTCCAAACTATATGCTTTACTGTTGCACAATTTGGGATATGGTGCTTTTATTTTCTCTTTTATCTGAAATAAAACAGAAGCATCTTCTTGTGCTGAGTAATGTGACAGAAAAGGAAAATAGAATACATAAGCAGTGAATCAGGAAGGGGGTTTTGAAGTGATTTTATTTTTTTTCCTCCGGTGTTTCTTACTTTTTTTGATAATTGAGCAAAACTTGGAGGGAAAAAGCAAGTTGTTCTTAACAAGGAAATTATTTAGCAGTGCAACGTGTTTATGTGTCTCCATGAGAGCAGCGCATTGTGAGCGGCCACTGCGTGCGTCACATGATGCAACCTTTTGACAGCCAAGTGTCTGCTGGGGACATCTGCGAGGGTTGACCTTTTGCCCCACGGAAGAATGCTCCCAAGGTGGGAATGCGGCTATCTGCCCTGGCCACCGTGTGCGCGGGCTGCCCGCCTCGCGCCCACCTCCCTCCACGTTCAGTTTGGAGGAGCCAGAGATCAGGCTTTCCCAGAGATCGGGAAAGGCCCTCTTGCTTCCACCTTGAGGTGAAAGCAGAGGCTAAGTTGGTGGCCTGGTATGGTGAAAGATCAGAATTGGGCCCTTAACTTTAAATAATCTCCTGATAGAAAACCCAAGCAAGGATTGTTGGTATCTGATATGCCTGCCATTCCCTCAGACCATTTATTTCCATAGATCACTTTCTACCAGCATTCTTGGAAACAGCGCATGCAGGTGACCCTTTGCAGAGCAGCACCATGTCAGTGATGCTTCTCCTTGTAATATACTGCTGAGTATAAAATGGTGCTCATGGGTTGCCACCGGCCATCAAGCTGTCAATCACATCTGGCATAGGTGACGTGATGGCTTCTTGTCGCAGGTGGCTGCAGTACGTGTATGCGTTATTTTTCTTCAAATAAAACTCGGGAACTATGAGAATCTTTGGATACTAAAAACAAAGCAGCAAATATTCCACCCCAAAAGGTGGAGTGGGCTTGAAGAGAACAGGTTATTTTTCCTGCCACTGCTTGAGTCCCCTAGAATGACTGTGTGCTTCAGCACTGATTTCCCTGCTAGTTGGGTCCCTGGAGGCCTTATTGAGTGTGGCACTGCTCAGGGACTTGCAGCTGTACAAAACAAGGAGGGGAGAGAGGAGAGGGAAAAAACAAAAAGAAGAAAACATAGTTTGTACGAATTGTTCTTTACCTTGGTTGGGGTTCAGAATGGCAGCTGCACTCCGACTTTGTGTGTGACAGCACAAAGGACAGCAAAAGTGAAAAGCAAGTCAGCAAGTAGAGAGAC
>NW_010581576.1:358928-423928 GCF_000705375.1 Tinamus guttatus
ATCTATTTTGGTCACAAATACTTATTTTCAAGAAGCTGCCTTCTGAGTATACCTAAGGTTGTAAAGGAAGTATATTCTGTGGCATTTTAACCCTTTAAGATAGGCATTTTGAGATGAAGAAGAACTAGTAGAGACAATTACCATACTTTAATTGGGAAAAAAAAAGAGGCATGTTTGACTTTAAAAGTAGTAATGTATAATATTTACTTATCTAAAAGCATCTACCAGACACGGTCAGAGGGAATATTACCTATTACTCTTAAAGCACTTTTCAGTGCGAGTTGTGTTCCTTACTTATTTGAACACTTTTGAAAATCTTTCTCCCTAAAAGTCTTCTGAAGGTCACTTTGTGAGCCAGTACAGAAAAGGAAATAGAATGTCTTGTACTAGATAATGTTCCAACACAATTAGTATCTCACTCTGATGAGTTTGGGAAGCTGACTTAGTACAATACAGGTAAAAATATCTTAACTGTAAAATTGCAAAGAAGGGTTAGTGTCTTTGAGGTAAATCTTAATTGATGAAATCCAATTTGCTTTTTCTGACTATATCTTGTTGGCATCATTTCACAATAATTATGAAGGGTTTTATAAGAGGAGAGGGGAGAAGTAGAGGGACTGCAAAAAGTTTCTCCTAATACACAATGCTTTTAAACACTGTAGTTTCCAGCCTGCTGCCACTAACCAGTTTAGAAACTGCCTCTGTGAATGGTAAAGAATTGGAGATGACCACGTCTCTGGCGATTCCTGGCTGGTATCAGAACATGGCAATTCTGTTGTTCTGGGTCAGCAGTGAATATCTCACTCAAATGGTGCAAAGTCAGCTGGTTCTTAATTTTTTTTTATCTCCTCCAGAGTGTATTCAGTAACTTTATCACTGGGAAGAATGGCTCCCCTGCCTAGTGTGATCAAGATCTGGAAATTTGCTGCATCAGCATATTTAACCTAGACTGACTTGATTGGTGGGGCTTAAATTTGATCTTATGGCAAAAACGCCAGTTCTGTAAGGGGTTATGTGAATAGCCTGCCTGGGGGGAACTCCGTTTTACTCATCTGCAACTGAAGAAAAAAAGAAGTCTCTTAACTTGCCTGGCTTTTCCTTTGGGGTCTCTACACAGAGCCAGCCTTCTCCTCTGGAGAAAGGAGCAGGCTAGTGAGACTGTTCCGGACCCTAACCCAAAAAACTTGGTGACATGAGCCTAGGAAGACTCCACGGGCACTGCATATTAGTCTTCTGCAACCTTTCTGTCTACAGTGAAAGACTTTGAAACGAAGTTGCAGGCTTCTGAGCAGGAAAGGTGATCCCCAGATCTTAAGGTGGGGGCTGGTGTTTCTTTGCTTTGTGCTGTGAGCTTTTAAGGAGATGGAGTAACAAGTCAGTGCCCTGTGGTTTTGCTATTTGGTATACCTCCCTATTTTCTAAATCCATTTCATGGAAATATTTTGTCAAAAATCTTTTTGGGTTTTTGTTTTGCTTTGTTTTGGTTTGTTTGTTTTTTCCTCTCCAGGTTTCTCCAAAATTTCATGTTGTTCTGTCAGATCATTGGATCACTTAAAGCAGGTCTAAAGTAGCCTATGGGATAGTTGGCATGCGGAGGGAGAGGGCTGGGGTCCCCCCCTTCTTTTTCCCGTGGTCGTCACCACATCTTCCCAAAGCAATGCAGTAAAACTCTTAAGATGGGAGAAAGCAAGTTGGTTGTAAGGCTTACCAAAATCATAAAAACCTCTTTTTGCTGGTCGGATGGAGCGTTCTGAACAGGATCCCTGGGTCTGTATACATGCTTCCTTTTTCAGTTTGACGCATTGAAGATCCTTAGATATATCTTTCACCACAGCTGAGTCTCTTAAATGCTTGCTCTAATAATCTGTTGCCATCTGCTGAACTTATAAGATGAAATGTTTAAGGCCATGGCAGAAGCCTTTCTTTTAAAGCATCCTATATATATTGCAGATGAGCTCTATATAGCTTACCTTTTACTGATCAGGCTTTTCAGAAGAGAATTTTAAAAACTATTTACTGAAAGTAAGCACAGGCCATTCCCAAGCACATGTTTGTCAGCTGAAATAGCTCTCACCAATGGCCATTGGATCAAGCCGTTGGTACCAGCCAGCATACTCCTTATAACCAGTACTAGCTATGTTTCCAGATACTGAACACAATATATTTAAGGTGTGGGATTAACTTTAGCCTACAGAAGCAAACTGTCCGTGTTCCAGCATAACCCTCCACATTCTGGCGTTTTCCAGACTGCCAGCCAAATGAACACTTTAGGAGGAGGTGCATGTATATGTCCGCAGCACCCAGCGGGTTAATCTACCCTACTGTGCATAGGTGTTGGAGCTCTTATGGTATGTAAGATTTGCCAAGTTTGGACTTTTTTCGTATTTTTTTAATTCTTTTTAACTATGCATTCACAGCAAGCCTCTTTTTGATGCTGCTCAGGTACTGTGAATGCATATCAAGATGGTATTCTTATTGTGTTTTATGTAAGATACACATTTGCATACATTTTGTCACTTAGAAAAGCTTTATGGTTCATTTTTACACTTATTTTTAATTAAAGCATCTTTGTTTTTTAAAAGTATTCAGCCATTCTCCATTTTTTGTTACCCTCAGATAGACTAATCTGCATTTTGGACTTGTGGTCTAACAAATATACTTTTAAATAACTGAAGCATTTAAGTTAGCATGTGTCAGGAAATGTTACATTTGTAGTCCCAACTTTTCTTGGAAATGATTAAAAATTGCTATGAATGTGTACTCTTATACAATATTTCAGCTGTTTTTTTTTATCTAAATAACTTTGAAAAGGGAAGTTTGTAATTGAACAGCACATTGGCTCTTGTTTTACTGATAGACACCAGATTAAGAGATGTTTCCTAAACAAGCAGTTATGTCCAACTGCACGTCACTTAAGGGAAGGCATTAAAATACCTAGGAGTTTGTAACTGAGTAACAGTTGTAAGAAAAATTCAGATGCTCTGAAGGTTATTTTCCTTTTGAAAGAAAATGCCATTTTATTCTTAAAGAAACTACATTAATATTTTAACGAAGAAGAGCAGTACAGGATGTTAGAGATCATCTACTTGTTAGGTTCTTCACATTCTGTTGCCCTTATGTACAGAAAGCAATTGAAAAAACGTTAAAGGTTAAATATTGATGAGATAATATTGAACTTAATTAGCTAACTTCAAGCACAGGAAGAATTTTAATTGAGTTTAGCTGTTTTGCCCATATTCCTTGACGTTATTCTAATGACAAAAGTAACAGAATAACAAATAACTGCATAAGAAATAAGAAATGAAAGTTAAAACCAAATATAGCTTTTTAATGCATACCAACTTCTGTAGAGCTGCTTGAGGAAACTAAAAACAATATCCTAGTTACAGCAATAGTGATAATGAAAACAGGGATAGAGATGGGGAACTAAAAAAGAAAACATACTCTTAAAGGTAATGTGCTATAGACAAAAAAAAAGAAAAGAATGCTTCTTGGTTGCCTGATTTCCTTAATGACTTGTTGATTCTGAGTTTGCAGCTGGTATTCTTAACAGAATTATTATGAGAATGCTAAAAATATTTTTCTAAAAATATGTAAAAAGCAGATTTCAAAAGAACTCCATTTAGTCTGCAGTATAAGGACACTTTTTGTGACAAGGTTTAGTACAATGAAAAATTAAAACAAAATAACAGCTATTTACGCTCACGGTTGAAAGTGGCTGCTGAAGCAGACAAAATACTTAATAATGTTTTCCTTCAGCCTATGTGCCAAAAACTATGCATAAGTTTCACAATTTGTGCTAGGGGCAGATGGGGGCAAACCAAGTTAAAACCATGTAGAAACAAGTGCATTGAACACTTTCTCAGTGAGGTACACAGTGAGTTTCACTTTTAAACAGAAGAGCATCATAAATCAGCATAAACCACAAGTTTAAATGAGTACATCTCTTCTGGAATTGTGCAGCGCTTGCAATTCTGTTTGAACAAGACAAGGATCTGGTCTTACACTCCTTACTCAGGCAAAACTGCCACTGACATTAATGATAATTTTGCTTGAATAGAACAAAGTGTTTGATGGCAGTTATGCCAGCATGAGGGTGTGAGATTAGGATAAATGTGCAAAAAAGTACAACTTCAAATGCTGTACCTTTGACTTCTCAAGCTAGCATTTCTTCCAACTACAAGGATCTTAATTATAACATTTGCTGGTTCAAAGATTAACATTTAGCATTCTGGGAAAGACTTTCTGGACTTCAGTAACCTGATCAGCACGGTCTTCTTTTGGTCTCTGCCTCTTTCTGGTTCTTTGTATTGCAGGGGAGATGATAGTATCTGGCACATTCCTTGGATGACTTGAAGATAGCAGCCTTCTGTGTTTGGGGCTGAAAGATTGTGAACTCTGTGTTAGCAGAAATGCCACACAGGGGAGGTGAATAGGACATTTAAAAAGCCTTAGCTTTAGGTACTGCAGTGCAAGCAGAGTTGAATTTGAGAGCTGGGACTTAAGTGGACATTTGTCCCTGCTTTCTTCCTTAATAAAATCTGAGTGTTAACTGTGGATAAGGGCATTTGAGAGATCACTAAAAATGAATCATTAGAGTGCCCAGAAGAGCTTTATTATGATATACTATGGAGAACTTTAGAATATACTGTACACTTTTTATGTGCTTATCAGATGCATGTATGAGTTACTACTGCAAAAGTAAATTGTTTTGTCCTTTGCTGCAGAAGCAAAGTAATTCACTGAATTAAAATGATGAAATAAAAATCTTTGGAAATTGGATCTAGCTGGTCCCTTCTGGTGCTGTGTTCCCATCTAATTTTTGCTTGCCCTATGAAAGGCTATTGAGCAAAAAGCACCAGGTTTGACCAGAAGCATTTGTTATGCTTGTGTGTGCATTAGGCATTTTGAAAAAAATACAGTGTTACAAACACTAAATCTAGGGGGAAAAAAAAATCTTGGTGTAGAAACCCTGACTGACCAAACTCAGTAAAAAAAAAATAATAATAATAAAAAATTGTGGATGGATTTTTGGCTCCAGGATTGACTGCTTGCAGGTAGAGCTAGGGAAGGTCTTAGTTATTGCTTGGCTTAGTTATTGCCCCAGCAGCAGCTACGTTGAAGGAGTTATTCTGTTCCTGAAGTTCCACATGCACTTTGCCGCTGTCCAGTTAACCAGTGTGAAAATACCATGGAAAATAAATTATTAAACTATACTGTTATTACTAACTTGCCAGCTCCAGAGAAACAAATGCAGCCGCATTTACATATGTGTCCATCTGTCTGTTTTTACACGTTATGTCTCCAGCCAGTGGGTGAAATTGTTTTAATCCAAGCTGCAGCCCGATTTTTTTTTTCCCCTTCTGACATTTCTGCGTGTGCACAGGGTATTTGTAGAGGGACATACGCGGTCCTGAGCAGAGCTACCCGTTAATTGTTCTTTTAAGCAACCGCGGGTCCGTGGCCGCGGTAGTTTTCACGGGAGCAGGCGGCCGACTTCTCCATGGATAATTTTCGTTAGTTAGCAGATTGTTACCATCTCAATGTTGCTGAAATCCCTAATCTCGGGTCAGCGTGAAGCTGCGGTGGTTACAATCCTGTTGCCTGCTGCAGTGTGAATGGAAGTGCTTTCTGTCAGAAACATGTGGTCTCTTCAGTGGAGAGCCTGCGTAAATCCTGTGTAAATAGAGGGAGGCTAACAAAGGATGAGCCCCTGCAGCTCCGAGCATTTGGAGCCATTTGGAGGCTGAATTTGCTAAATGCTGCTTATATCGCCTGAAAAGTTGAAGAGAAAGGAGCATAAAATCCCTTCTTTTTTCTCTTTCTGCTCCTACCCTGGGGGGAGGGTGTTAAGGGCCAGAGGAGCCTGAGGTAAGCCTATGAAGACTGTTTTTTCAGTGCTCTTTTGAGTGTGAAAAAGGTGGCATGGGTCACTGTCCCCTCTTTAATGTCGGAAAACCCACACAGTTAGTAAATGTTGCATGTAAACTAAAGCATTTCATCCCTTCTCCGGTGCTCCACGGCAGTGGGCCATGAACTAGTCACTTGAAAATCGCAGAAAAAATTCACTTCAACATGTCCGGACAGTTTAGCACAGCAGGAACGTAAGAGAGATCAGTAATTAGCAGGTTTCTTTACTTCTGCCCTGGTCTTCATTGGAACAATTTTCACCTGATGTGAAAAAATGCTGAATTATAATGTATAAACCACAACCCTACTGGCTATATAAAAGAGCTTAAAATGTAAAGCAGTGTTTATTAGCTTTCTCTCTAAAAAAAAGCTAGAAAAACATATGTTGGCTTTTGAATTTAATCTCTGAGAACTCTCAGTTCACTTCACAAATAAACATGAGCTTTAAAAATCGGCAACAAAGGGCACACAAAGAAATCAGCCCTTTTTCTTATTTTGGACAAGAAAATAATCAAAAGGACGACGTGAAACATTACAGTTCTGCAAATAATTTCTGAAGTTTCAAACCAACAATTTTACAGCATGTAAGAGTATAAGAGTAATACATCAGGAATGTCATTCCTGTCAGCAAGTAAATAATACAATATTTGTACATGTTTTTTTTCCAAAAGAAGACATGATAAGGAGCATAAATAGGTACCTACCTAGAAACAGAAAATGAACAGTTTTTATTCTCTCTTTTGTTGTAAATACATTTTAGATACCAGCTAATATACAACATCTTCAGCCTTTAGCACATGTTTCCAGAATGTAATAGGGACTTGCTATTGACTCAGATACTATACTAAAATATGATTAAATTGAGGAGAACAGCTTTTTTTAGGTGAGGTGCAATAGACAACCCAAATTCTTTTCTTTTCCTTCCAATTTGGCTTTATAAAAATTATCGGTGCCTAGACTGTGAGATTTGCAGATCCTTGCACTATTGGCCCAAAGCAATTGATAGAAAGCCCAAGGTCTTCCAAAAGAGCAGCAAAAGCAGCAAAAGAGCTGGCTCTTTATCAACTTCCTGCTGCATGGAGAAGGGGCAGAGAATAAAGCCTTTCTTCAGTAAGAGACATTATAGTGCTACATAGGTTAAGTCTTCCTCTGCCCTTGAGTGCAAGCATCCAAACTTCCCCTCTCCTCAAATGCCTGTAGAAAGCTGGAGAGGACAAGGCACCATGAGACAGGTCTCGGAGATGCAGAAGGGGAGGGATTGCAGGGTGGTCCTTACCCAAGGACCTCCCCAAGCGGGGCTCAAGTGACCACCGAGCAAGTCTGTGTCCTGCCTAGATATCTTCTGCTGCCAGCTAAGGTGCCTGCTCAAACAGTCCTCGTGTTTCAGAGTCTCAGGCTTGCCATCCACCATGTAGCCTAATGCCGCTTCTCTTGGCAGTGAGATGGGCTTGATAAGTATTGCATCTGGGGTGTGAGGAGGCAAAGTCAACTTCCATGAACCCTGGTCCTTCAGACGATGGGATTTTAAAAACAACCAGTGCTTCGTTCAAACAGCCATGATCTGCTGAATCTCTAGGGCTAAACACTTGTGAGGGGATGGAGTGGAGATAAGGAGCTCTAGTGGAAGGTCTTTGATTCAGGAACTGGCATTCCCTCTCTATTAGTTCTTGCAGCACAGACTGTCTCACCTTCAAAACATACTCAAGCACTTTCTCTCTCTTTTTCTTTCTTTTTTTTTTTTTCCCCAGCTTTTTTGGCAGTGGTAATTGGCTAGATTTTAAAGGTTCTTCTCTGGTGGGGGTGTTATTGATCTTATTACGCAGTTGAACTTCCTTGTTAATAATGGTTTACAATGCTTAGGTCTCCAGATGGGCCCGTGATAAGCAGAAACAAATAACTGAGGTTGCAAGTATATGCATACATATAGAGTATCCCATGTTTTGTATGAAGACCTACATATTCTACTCAGTCAAAATACTGGACAAAAAGATTGGAGAGTAGTTTACTTAAAATCAGCATGTGCACTGGAGCTTTCCTTTTCAGAATCCATGCTTTTCTTAATTGGTTGCATTATTTTTAGTACAATGGTGAAGTGCCTCTTTTTCTTTCCCACTAGATATCCCTGCTCTTTTCTCTTTTCCTTTAGCAAGACAAACTATAAACCTGTAGGGGAACTCCAATGATAAAGAAACTCAGATACTGAGTCTCAAAATGTATTTTTCCAGAAATCTCTTCTTTCTGCTCTATTTGTTATGATGGTAATAGAAACTACTTCTGGAGTTCGAAGCTGGGCCTTTTGTGCCTTGGCATAACTGGGATATCCTTTTCAGTTGCCCCATTTGCTTAGACTGTGAATCTGTCCTCTATCCTGTTCAGAAATGATGAAAAGACTATTTGAGCTGTTTCTAAGCAGCACAAACTTCATCTTCTCTTCTTTGCTCTATAAGGAAGATAACCAAGAATGAGGGGTGGAATAACACAGGGAGTATGAAGTCCTTGGTAAGACTGGACAGGCATTCTGTAGGACTGGACTCTTTATTTCCTGAAGAATCCTTAGCTGTGCACACACTGAGATCAGCAGCAAGGCAGTCAGTTTGCAGTAAGATAAGACTGAAATTTCAGTGCGCAAATGGAAACCCTCACTACTTGCTCAGTATGTTTTAAATAAGAGGTGATCTGCTTTGCTTTCAAGGCAAAATAATTTACTTTGCAGGAAGAAATCCTCAGCGCATGCTAACAGCATCTGCACACAGAGCTAGTATGGAAGACTAACTTCCTGCTGTGTAAATAAGACTTGCATCTCCAATCTTGTCCACAAACCCTTCCCTTTGAAAAGCAAGCCTATAAGGAAGCCCATGTGTGTTAACTTTACAAAGTTTCTTGTATACTTTCTTCAGGTTTTATTGAATCTATATTATATGGCACTATATAGATTATATGGCATTGATATGATCTTAGAGAAGTTGGGTAAATGCCTAATTCCTTACTGGCTTGATTTTGTGCAATCATCGACATCTCTATCAGGACAGCACCACTTACGGTTTCTCCACTTTCCTAGAGCGGGGTTAGGGTTTTGCAACCCCTCATACTCTTTGCACAAGAGTATATGAGTCAACAGAGTACAAAGCAGTAGAAAATCAGCCTTCCTTTTTTTGCTGCTGTGAGAAAGAGGAAGTTGGCTGTCCAATTCCCAATTAATTTCCCCACTATAAATTTGGACTCCCCGACTGCTATTAGCTTTTTAAAACAACAATATTCACAACCTCTCCAAATGGTCTAAACGCTTTTTTAGCATTTAGGTGAATCCTGCTTAGGTGAAAACGTAACCACAAACAGGAGAGCATCTGTATAAAGAGAAGTAGGAATTTGTCGATACGTCGAGTGAACCAAGGCTTGCGCAGGGAGAAAAGGTGGTGCGGAAAGGCAGTTTTATGGCTACGTGCATTCTGTGCATACACGCGCAGGTTTTGCATAAAGAGACAAAGATATCTTTATCCGCCCGACAGATAGACAAACAGACTGACTGACTTCAAACTTGCACTTTCAGTACAGATTTTTTTTTCCCCCCATCTCCGGGTACTGCTTTTCAGAATTGCCTGAGGCTACAGTACAGCACCTCAGATCCCCAAGGCCCATCGCCTGGCTCCTAATAGCCACTCTCCATCTGTGTCACATGAACAGCTGATGAGATAGCTCCAGTGTCTGTGTTTTGGAGAGCATATCCACCCAGGTTAAAATGCTGGGGTTGCCAAGGAGCAGTCAGAAGCCATTAGTGTTTGTGAGAATTTGCCTTGCAGCAGTTCCTTGGCATAGTGGAAAGTGTGTGTGTGTGTGTGCGCGTGTGCGCGCGTGTGCGAGAGCCATGGGGTGGAGTATGGGGGGGAGGGGGTGACGCAGAGGAGCTCTCTAAATAAGCAGCATCTCACAAAAGTGAACAGTTGGTTGCAGGATATAGGGCTACTGCGAGCTCTTCGATTAGTTTGCTGCGATTTGACTCCCTGTCTTTAACGGAAACAAGCAAAAAGAAAAGACCAAAAAAAAAAAAAAAAGGAGGAATAAAAGGCATGAGAAGGAGAGAGCAGTGACTTAAGGGTCTTGCTCTGGTGTTTGGGCAGATGGAAAGGAGCTGTTCTGCCTTGGGGCAGGGTGGTTGTAATGAAGTGGCCTGTCAGTCTGTAAATAGTGAGGGTCATCTCTTCCATGTGATGGAGGGTATCACATTGCAGTGAAAATGGAAATGTCAATAAAATTAATCTGCCAGCTCTTTGCTGTGGCTTTTTCTAGCTCTCTGGTCCATGCGGGTTGTTTTTTGCAGAGGGGAGGCAGTGCAAGAGGGGTGATCTGCCACAGCAGGGGCAGGTAGAGCTGAAATGCAAGTTTGGAAGCAAATGGGCTGCACATAGCAGCAACGTGTTTGGTTTAGTAGCACTACGGAGCTACACAAGGCTATAGGAATTAGCTTGTGGATCTATAGCATTCCTCAGGAAGCTATGGAGCGTCTAGCTCAGGCTACATTGAGCACAGAGTTTATTGTTTTAGGCTTTCTTGGACAAGGTTTTTACTTAGCATGGGATTTATGGCATTTACTGCTAATGAATGTCTATTCTTAAATTACAAAAACCACCGTCTCAGCACAATTCCCAGATGTCCTTCCAGGACCTCGGCTTCTTAAACACCAGCAGGGAGCATAAACTCTCCACTTCTCTGTTTTCCTCTTTCGTGTGGCTCCGGGCTAATGATGTGTAAGGAAAACACAGCAATCTATAAAGTCTCAGTGCTGTCCCAGTATTCTTCATTTATTTTGCATTTGATTATGCCACAAGTCGGATCTTGTTTCTTTCCTTTTTTTAAAGTTATTAGTTCAAATATTAATGTAGGAATATGGCATATATTGCTGCTCTTGATTGATGCCTTCCCAAAAACAGGAAGACGTGCTCGTATGAATTTTAAGAAAGTAGGGGTCCTGCAATGCCTTGCCAGAAGAGTTTTTCAGATACATAATTTAGATGCCCTCCAGGCAGGCTTTCAAGGCATTTTTGCTGGAGGGCAAGAAAAAATAACTATGACTGTTAAAAGTAAATGATTTTTGCTAATGCACAATTAATGCCAGGGAAAAGCACAGAAGAGAAAGATGTTGATGGAAAGTTCTGATTAAGTGAGAGCTCTACCTTGATGTGCATCTTTCTTTTTTAATGATAATAATCACTGATGCAGAGATGTGGAAGTTTTTATGTCATGCAAATGCTGTGCGCAGGGTCACACTAGGTGTACGTGTTTGTGCGTGTGTGTGTCGGGAGGTGGTAGTTGTGGGGAGGGCCTCCTCTGACAGTGTGTTATGTGCACTCAAGAGCAACACAGTTACTGCCACCTATGCAGAGGGCCTGGAATGCATAGACTACAGAACACCTGATTACTTACACTGTGTATTCAGAAGGGTTGTAGGGATGCGTTTACAGACAATGGGTATTCCTGTGGCAGGTTTTCCCACACTGAATCCCATAATTGACAAAGAGCTATTGCATGATGTCGAGAACACAATTATAATTGAATTAATGATATATGCACACGCGAGACACAAAATTAGTATTTGGAGAGACATGGCTGCTAATTTTTACATATCCGTAACAGCATTTGTATTTAATGGGAAACTGTATGTGCCTGATATTCTATCATCTAATCAAAATAAAGCTGCAGTAGTATCTTAGAAATTATTGCTACTTTTGGCTGCTATATTTTGTTTATTATATGTCCCCTTCCTCCTGTTTTTCTCTTCACTATAGGAGATGGTTTAGACAACAGTGTAGCCTCACCTGGTACAGGGGATGATGATGACCCAGACAAGGACAAAAAACGACAGAAGAAAAGAGGCATTTTCCCCAAAGTAGCAACAAATATCATGAGAGCGTGGCTTTTCCAGCATCTCACAGTAAGTGGTGCCCAAAAACAAAATAGATTTCTATTCATGTGCCTAATGAGGTTTATTCGTTGTTACTAGAAATCAATTGCCCCCATAATTTTCTGGAGGATTATTAAGGCTCAATTATCACTTGCTTTTTTTTCTCTATTTTTTTTTCTCCTGGCTCTTGGAATCATGACAAATCTGAAAAAAAAAAACCCAACTAAAAAACCCATATATATAGAGAGAGGGGGGAAGAGAGAGTACAAGGTCTTATCACGGAACAACACCTACAGATAAAGTAACCATTTTTTGCCATGAACTATTCAAAATGTTCCTAAAGATAAAAGGAGGCTTTCTTGCTTTCGCATATATAAAACTCTGCCTTCTGGATGATTTATTGTTGGCCTCTGTTTACACAAATCTCATATGTATTCGGCAGAAGAGAGAACCCCAATCTGTGTATTCTGACATATACTGTGGGATGCAAGAGAAGTCAAAGCAGCAGCTTGCAAACTTGTCATATGTTACTTTTGGTGTGAAACATAGAAGGCTTACAGGTTTCCTAATTCTTCAGTTGAGTAACAGAGAAAATAAGCACCTTTTAGTTACTCTGCAAGTCCATTATCTTAAAAGCTAGCCATACTCACATTTGGGGGAGAGAGATTAAATATGTGTAAAAGCAGTGCTTTTACTAAGAGTCTATCCTCCTCCTGTTTGCTATTGGTTTTATGTGTTGGTGTTCTGTTGACTGTTACAGCTTCACTTAGGCATCAAAATACCGTTCTACAGAAAAACTAGTAATGCTCTGTAGTTCACTTCATGCAGGAAATAATGGAAACTGGTAAAGTTTTCAGCTCATTTTCCTCTTCTGCTCATTGTGAAGTTGTTTCTCACTTAATCAAGCTTAAAATGGTAATAGTGCTTTTAACTACCTCTTCTTCTGCCAAAGTTTTACACATTTCCAAGGTAGCTGATGTTAGTTACAGTGCCACGACTTGAGGACAAGGTACCCGTTTTATTTATGGTGGGGACTATCGAGCTGGCTCCGCTAGCAGCACAGCTAAAGCGGGGAGCAATAGATCCGCATTTCTAAACCATCATTTTGATGTAGGGACATTAGTAGCAAACTAAGGTGCATTGATCTGGCCTGTGGGGTCAGGATTAGCTGGAATAGCCAGTGTCTCTGCTGGAGTAGTGGTTATTCTTGCCTCCCAGCTATGGCCATTTCAAAGGTCAGGTGCCCTGTACCCACTTGGCTCAGAGGAATTAGACAGAACATGAGTCTCTGGGCTGATTACTTAACCAAAGACAAAATAATGAGTCCTAAGCAAATACTGACTAATTGAAAGGGCTGTAAATCCATTACATATTGGTCAGGGATAATCAGGAGTATTTAATCACTTTTATCTATTCAGGAGCACTGAAGCTGCAACAGCAAAGCCCTGAACCTTGCCATGTGCTTATTATTCTCATCATTATCAAAATTACTTCACAGCTGTTCTTTGCTACATCACCTCAGCTGGAGATTTACTAACCTGTAAAATGTTTTTAATTTGGAAGTCGAGTGAGTGAGAGTGGAGGGTTTTTCATTTAGCTGTAGGGTATCTTTAGAGGAGCAGTACAGGCAGGGAGGCAGCAAAAAAGCAGGCCCACAAATAAGCCAGCTTCTTTTGTACATGTCTCTGTTAACTCTGTTTCCTTTCATGAAGTTTGTGATATCTTGGTTTTTCTCCCTGTCTTTCTTTCTTGTGTGCTCCTTGAAAGCATTCAACACATGCTTATTAAACAGTCAACTGCCTCTCACTTCTCTTGAGGAAAATCCTCCTGGCTTTTTGAAATCCCTTTTCCTTGTTTCTATCCCTTCCCTTCTGACCCTCTCCATTCTACTTGAATTGAGGAAATTTGCCATCTCTGGAGAGGATGGCCTTGCAAAAATCAAATTAAATGAGCACCAAAAAGCCCCCAACCTTTTACCTTCCAAGCTTTAATGAGTTTGCAGGTGTTGAAAGATTTACTGTGCTGTAATTCTCAGACCTGAAAACTGATAATGGAGACCCCTGACCAGTGCAATGTAAATTCAGAAAGATCCTTGCCATAAACACATGCAGAGAAGGAAGAGAACTCATTTCTTTCACAGATCTCACACTTTTTCTCAAATTAGCTTGTCCATTCAAAGTACAACACTGGCTGAGCCAGAACGAGGGAATCTGTGATCTGCAATTTTATTGTTTCAAGTAAATATCTTTACAATGGCAGTCCATGATTCAATGTACATTCCTTCATTACTACTCTAACCTTATTTCAGATTGCTTTGTTCCTCCTTTGTGCTGTATGACCTGTTCTTGTATTACAATAATCCCCCGATGTACCCTTTTTTTTTCTCTCTTTTTTTTTTAAAGAAACTAATTGAATTATCTCATTATTTTAATTTGTTAAGCAAATGTATTTTACGTCTCAGGATGTGTTCTTAAAGAAGGAGCTGCTTAGGCTTTGCCCCCTGAATGGGCCATTGGTACATTTTGACATTCATGCATTCATTAAGGAAAGGAACATAAAAGAGCTCTGGTTGTATTTTTTTTTCAAACACCCAACCAGCATGGAGCAACTTTTCCATAAGCCACAGGGGTCTCTCTACATATGTTCTCAACTGCAAGCCATTGTCACCTATTCTGAATACCTCAAAAGGACAAATAAAATACTAAAGGCCAACTGTAGCAATTGTTAGCTGTTAGTCTCAATATGACAAAAATCATTAACCTCTGGTTTTCCTGGAAGAAGCAGCAGTGGCAGTTCATCTCTTTCAGTGTTGATTAAGCCCAAAATTCCTTTAGACTGTCAGATTTAAGGAGAATAATTCAGTTCAGCCTAAATATATTTATTTACGATTTTAAATGAAATACTACTTTAGAACTCACTATGCAGTCATTTTACAAATTCTTACGTAACTGATTTGAAAACTGGTTTTTGCTTGAGGTTTTTTATTTTTGGAGGGACAGGTGCTTGAACTCTGATGCAGAGTTAATATTTGATGGGCTGTGTCATTTCTGTTCCCTATCACCTCTTCTATTTTGCAGTATCTCTAATTCTATTAGACAAAAAATATGCATGCATTTTTTTTTTGTTGCTGGAAATCAAATGCAAGGAGTAAGAGCTTCTGTCATGTTCTTGTTCAGTTATTGAGCTCTGTCTTATATTTCGAATTACAATCGTACCGGAAAAAGAAAGATCTGAGGATGAATTGGTTGGCAACGTGTATGCTTTTTCTGGATAATGTCCAGTGTTTAAGAAAGTAGAGGAAATCCTAGTCTGGTAGAATAAGCTTTTCAATAGTACATAAAGATTATGACATCAGAAAGGTAAACCTGACATTAAAGCTGGTTTCTTTTTTGAGTTCAAAGGTGGTTAAAGAAAAGAAACAGCAAGAAATGCGAGCCAAGACGAGAGTTTATTCATAGCTTTGGAAGACTCCTTTTCCTCCATGCCAAGGAGTCCTTAGTACACTCAATTAGCCTCTCAGGCATCTCTGCTTTCCTCTCTCAAGTGCTCCCCTATTTGCCCTGCAAAGACCGTATTTGATCACGAAATGAAAACAGGAAGCGCTCAGATGTATAGACACCTCCAGCTTGCACTGCCGTTGAGATTAGGGTTTCTTACTTGCAACTCTGCAGAGCCTGGTGCCTCCACACTCCCCCACCTCTGTGCCCTTTCGAAGGGGAGAGGACCTTTAAAAATACGTGTACATAACCAGAAGAGAACAGAGTCATAAAGGAAGTAATTATACCAGTCTATGGACTTGTACCTCTGGTAGTTCAGCCCTTTCGGCAGCGCAGTGAAAGGAGAACTACACTTTTGACATTTCTCCCTTTCTTTTACGGAACAGGTAGAACACAGATGCATTTATTTTGTGACACTTACCTGGAGGGATAACCTTTGTTAAAATTCTGTATTGGTTGTTTCTTTTATCGCAGTCTCTAGGAAGATGTATATTTTAACTAAAAGAAGCAGAAATACCAATGGTAGCATGCAACCTAAACATTTTATAGGTCTGTGCCAGATTCTCAGCTCATGGTATTCAGCATAGCTCTCCTGAAGCCAGTGGAGCTGAGCTACATTTTTGCTAGTTAAAGTTCTGTCTCCCAAAATTTATTTAGGCTGTATAATTTTAGCTTGATTTCCACAATCTCGTGGCTAAAAATGCTGCTGTTTACACAACCTTGTAGAGTGGATTTGGGTTTCATCTACCTCAGTGTCAAACTAGAACAAGTTCTGAAGTGTTAAAACGACTTAATCACAGTTTTTGTACTTTCCTGAACAAATCTTCCTAACTTGCAGTATTCAGCTGGACAGACTGGATAATATGAATAATCTTACCAAAACAGATCTGTGTTTTTTTTCTTTTTTATTTTTTCCCCCTAGATTTATGTGGGTGTATCTGATAGTATAATGCATCTGTATCATTCATTTTTTAATGAATGGCTCACCAAGCCTTTTATACAGGCAGCTATTGTACCTATTCATTAGCCTTAATTTGGAGAGATGAAAGTCTGTGACCAAAGCCAATGCTGGCATTTTTGGGGCAAACTTGCAAGACAGCTGAAACTATCCCACACTTGTAAATGTCTCCTCCCCATCCTGATTTTGGGATTAATACCGAAGGGAGGGCTAGTTCCCCAAGCTAATGCTGCTGCACTCCAGGCTGAACGACTTCCTTTTATATGAAGCAGCAGAGGAGCAACTTTCCCCAGAGCTCTGCTTCACGAGGAACATTCCTCTGTAGCTCTTTTTTTGCTGCACTGGAAAGAAAACAAAAGCCCAAAATTCAAGTTCAGCTAAGATGGTGTCACGGAGACTAGGAGGCACAAGGAAATAAAGGGATGTAGAGGTGTTCTGGTGGATTTTAGTGTTGGTGTAGGACCAAGTTGTAACGTGGTATGTGCTCCCAGAGTACATGGAGGAGATGGCTCATGTGGGGCAAACCTCCTGCACTGTGCACATATAACTGGGATCTACAAAAGGTAGTTGCATTTTTCAGCTGCGCACGTGTTGTAAGAATAGCTTAAATGGCTTGGCTGAAGTTCTTTAGGAAAATGCAGTCTGAGTGGCAACCTCCCATGCCCGTGGCTCCAGAGGTCCCCAGGATGATGGAGGCTGTACATGGTCCTTGTGTTGGTGGCTCGGAGGAGAGCTGGCCAGGTGGGGAAAGCTGGGGCAGTGTTATTTGTGGCCCGCTCCCATCCTGAGGATTCCCTCAAAATGTTCCCAAAGTTTAATCCTGCGGCACACTGCCGTCCCCATCCAGGACTCCATGCTCCCTGTCCGTGGCCTGCCCGCTCCTCGGTGCACCTTCCAATTGCCATGATCTTCAAAGGAACGGGCCGGAGCCGCGTGGGGGTGGGGCCATGTTTGTTTTAAAAATGGAATCTGAGATTTGATCTGACATTTCTACATCCACCCCCTACAGAAAAGGGAGCCCCGGGTCAGGGGGTGCGCAGGCCTCAAAAGCGGGCTTTGTCTGCGAGCGGCTAATCTAATCATTGTTACATAGACATCTGTTATTTCTTCTGAAAAATTGATGCTTTTGTGACACGATGATCCATCTATTTAGTACCGAGGCCTGAGTAATTAAATTAAAAAAGGAATATTTTTGCTAGTGCGCGCGTTATAAAACTGCTGCCTGCTCCCCGTGCTGGCGAGCAGGGCAGGGAGAAACGGCGAGGGGCAGAGCGGGCGGCCGCGAGGGAGCCAGGCAGGCAGGGAGGAGAGTTTTAAGCTCTGTATTGTTTTCCGCTAGCTCAAGGAAAACATCTGTGAATTGTTTGAAGCGAACCTTGCTGGGGACTGTCTGAATCTGTGTCATCTCCGTTTAATTTCAGGAAATGATGTCACAGCGCATTAAATAACAATGCTATGTGATTTATTTTTACTTGTACATGCTGTCCTAAGCATTTCTGCTACACGGCAGTGTTTTCAATTAACTGTAAGCTCTCAGTTTAAAGCAAAAAAGAAATATATATATATATATATTCCGTAATGCTTTTTTGGATATGGGTGCTGGGAGGCCGGGTGTTTTCAAGGGTCACCAAGGTTCAGGGCTGTCCAAGGGCCCCGGATCCATCCGTCATGTGCTTATTTGTAGTTGGGCCTGGATGTCAGCACGCGCGTCACCCATGGCAACCCTCGCGACTGTTGCTCCGCTACAAAGCGGCGGTGTCTGCGGGAGGAGGCCGCAACACCCCGCGCCGCTGGCCGCTCACAGGCGCTGCCGGGGAGTTGCCGTGTACTGTAGCTTCTGCCTCCATCAAACTTTCTGCACTCCCCCTGCTTCTGCAAAAGAATAGAGGACATAAGTCAATTCTGTCTGCCATCTGTCGCCTTTCGCGCCGTTCCTCAAATTAAAGAGACAGTCCAAAATTTAAATAATCTCAGGGAATTGTAGAGAGCCCTCATGTAAATTATTATGTTTGCCCCCCCCTTTTTTTTTGGCTTCTGGTTTTGTTTTGAAGGGAACTCTTTATTGTACTTTTTTGGAGGGGGAATCGGGGGAAGAGAGATCAAAATATATTGCGTTTCTGCTTCAGAAATAGCATTTGGAGGAATATTGGGCTTGCAGTGTCACAGAGTTGCTATCTAATAAGATTCCAAGTTATATATAGGGCGAAATTTGCACACGCGTGCACACAGCAAGCAAGGCTGGTACGGAGGAGAAGACAAAACGCGACACCTTCCCTCCACGCCACCTTGCCCCCTTTTCCTCTTTTCCCCCCAAATCCTGGCTGTTGTGGCAGCGAAGCCCTTCTGCAGAGCTCGAAGGAGCATCTCAGCTCCTGAGACGACCTAATCGGACCATTTTGAGGCCTGCTGGGAAGATGCTGCCCTGTGGGATGGCACCTAGTTATGCCTTACCTTTGCCTGGTGTTTTTTTAAAAAAGCAAGTCTGTGGTTTTAGTCGAGGCTCGATTAAAAAGCCTCGACTGAGCAAGCTGAATGTAGCCTGGCAAAAGATAGGATCAGACAGCAGTGTTTTCTGGTTGTTATTGTGGGATTACAAAGCCTTGCAGAGTCAGTGCAGGCATTAAGAGCAAAGAAAAGAAGAAAGAATATGAAAGTCCCAGCAATGAAATCCTTAAAAGAACTGAAACAAGAAAGTAGTGACAAGATTTCACTAATACATAAGTGAGGCTTTGAGGCCTGCAAGGTAAAAGGGGATTTGACAAAAGCATATGCAAATATAAATAGTGTTTAAAACTCCAGGAATGGGGATCTAGTAAATGCTGTGCAATGCAGTCTTTGAAAATTAAGATCATAGTCAAGGAGAGGTGAAAATGCTTTTGACTTTCTCAAAGGTCTGCGTCTTACAGCACACGTCACTAGATAAGTCATGCACTTCTCTATAGTGGCTATCTGTGAGTGTATGTGTATATATAAAATATACTTTTAGCAGAAAAGTGATAGCTGTTGTTTGTGTAAAGTGATACTGCCTCTCAATTTTGCCTCAGGACATGTTTATTTAAGGCCTTTCTTTCAAGATCCATGAGCAGCGTAATTGGCTTTAAAGAAGTTTTCTGTAAAATCAGAGTTATACTGTAAAAAAGTGTCTATTTCTGCCATCTACTCACTCAGCTCCAAAACTGCTGTGAAATGGAGATGTCAATTCTCATTGCTGCCTAATGAAAAGAGTACTTTATGGCAGATAATATTACTTTTGGTGCTGTGGAGTTTGCCTTGAGTTAGGATACTCAGAATATTATGCATTACATATTTTAGAGTTGATTGGCAGCAGTTGTTTGTAGTATCCGAAGCAATCATTGGCACCTTTAAAGATTTATTATCGTCTTTAAGCATAATGGCAATACAGTTTTCATGCTTTTACATTTGCTATTTTTATTTTTAACTGCTAGCCCCAAATCTGCCAGAACTAATTTCAGTTGTTTTGTCTAATACTGGATGATAGGTTGTCAACTCACTGTATAATGGCATAAAGATTTTTTTTAATCTTGGTTTTACCTTCTTATGATGGCATTTCAAAACACATACTTTATTTGTAGCAGTTGACTACTTATGTCCATAAAATGTTTAGCATCTCATGACATTCTTTCACAATCTCAGTGTAGTGGATCAGCATATCTAAGTAAAATCAGAAAATATTTTAGTTAAAACATAAAATCTGTATATATATTTATTTATATAATGCTATAGAAATTTTGCTGTCATCTGGATCAAGCTTTTATTTGGTTTGGAGTATATTTTAAAGTGAGAGCTCAATATTCTAAAGTGGAAAATACATTTGACTAAGTTAAACAGCGATGGGAAAACTTCTGTTTGCTTTCTACACTAAGCATATAAAAAGAATAGCTTTTCTGTAAGATGATGGTGTAGTCTAGACTACTTGGAAGCTTGTTAGAGCAATTTAAAAAGAAGGCACAATGTAAGATATATTATTTGTGAATATTTGGTGAACTTAATATGAGTCTTTATAAAAACAGTTGTCTTTTCTCCCAGGTAAAGTAAAAATGCAGCTTTAATTTCACTGTGTTCAAATATTTGCAGATAATTTGCTTACTACTGCCTACCAGTGTGTGCCTTTTAGTCTTGGTATCGTTAATTCTAATGGGAACTCTGATCCCTTTAAATAAAGTTGAATGACATTGGAGATGAAATAGTGAAGTTATGATGGGACACGGACAAATAAGCACCATTTTGCATCCCAGTAAGCACTAATTATTACCCTTAATTGTATTTCAGTGGCCTCATTTTATGATAGAATTTTATGATAGATTTAATGATAGAAAAATGTATTTCTTTACTGCCTGGCTATTTCTCATAACCGATCTCCTGGCTGAACCCTTCACGATATTCTCAGGGTTCCTTAGTAAAAGTGAGCTCAGGCAAGGGGGGCAAAATTTCAGGGCAGTGTCTCGCTGCAGCTCACACTAGACTCTGTGCCTCAGTTTCCCTGTAGAAACAGATGAACTGTTGGACAGTAGGACAGATGGCGACTGCTTTTCAGAGTGTTTTTCATATCTGCAGATGAAAGACTCTGCATGAGACTGGAGTTGTATCCTTAGCATCAGCTGAATTACAGAGGCCTGCACGTTTATTGTGGTTTTTTCCTGCTGTCGAGCCAGTGTGGTAGTCATGCATCGCCATGCCTTGTACAAACACTTCAACTTCGTACTCTCTGAAAGTTCAGGATGATTTGCCCTTTGTGACGGAGCATTTAATATAAAGTTAAGAGTGTTACGTTGTTTTCTGGCCTACATTAAAGACGACAGCGTTTGATTGCTACAAGCTACTTCAGCTCCAGTGACTCGGGCTTGGGTTATTTTTGTTTATCAGGTTCTTTCCTTGCTGGTGACCTGAAGTGGTGATTACTACATGCAAATGGTATCAAATATCTTTCCCAGAAAGTAGCAAGACAGAGAGTCTTGAACATAAACTACTGGCCCAAGGGCAAGAGTCAGCGTAAAGGGAGTGCAATAGTATCAACAAATGCATCTTTGTGCTTTGAGAAGTCACTAGTGGATTTTCTCCTCCTTAACAGCCTGGGGAGTTTCCTGAAGTGAAATAGGATTTGGCAGCTTTCCAGCCAGTCCTGATCCTTTTGCTGCTTCTTTTTGTTCATCCAGGTGTTTCCCACTTGTGCATTCCCTCTTTTTTGATTTAAGAAATGGGAAGCAGGAGGGTGACCTAGAGTGAAGAGTATGGGGACAGAAAGGCTACTGCAAAGTCTCTCTTTTGGAAGCTCCTGGACTGGTAAGGAGCACGTGCAGACAGCTGACAGCTGTTTTGATAGCCCAGAAGCAGATCTCATTCAGGATTATGGAAGGTGAAATAGTGAAAAAGGTCATGACGTGTCTGATAACCACAGGGAGAAGGAGCATTTTGTGGTCAGCAAAGTGACGTGTGTATTTGAGGCAGTCATCAGCAAGGGGAATGTGAATGGTATCAGTCTTAAAATGCAAAGAAGGTTGTCTAGTTTGAATTGTTACCTCAAAATCTGTGGGTACTTTAAGGATGCTTTAATTTTAATGGAAAAAGGATATTCTGATGAGCTTTTCCAGATATAAAAAGTAGGAAATGAAATGGAAACATAAGTGAAAACAGATAATTCTTATGAACGATCAAAACTTTTTAAAAAAGGAAAATTCATTTAATTTACTTCTGCTCTCTATTTTTCTGTTTCAGTAGACTATTGCAAGAGTTCTGTTACTTGGCCTATCTCTTTCCAATACTATGTCTTCCAATTCCACAGAGACATGTAAATGTCTCTTAGGAAAGAGAGGTGCCTCCTGAGTTGGGAGGAACTTCTCCGTGGATGGTGGGATGAGCTGCAGTGATACAGAATGATCTTAAAACGGACACACTTTTCCATGTGGTTTTACCTGCTTGCATCTCAGTTTAGGGCAACCTACTTGGTACGTGTGAGTTGTGTGGTGGCCAAGCAAACACTTCTCAGATCAGAAAAATCCCGGTACTTAGTGGAAACCTATGCTAGGCACTTGCAGAAAATTCACTACTGCAATTAATCTGTGAAACCTGAATTTACATCCCATAATGCTCTTCAGTACAAACAAACCTCAAAGAAAAAAAGCCCTTGCCTCTTTCTCTCTTTTACTTTTCCCCAAGGACTGTCCATTTAGAGAGCTGTAATGTTTGTGAGGGAGTTGAAATCCCACTATGACCCCCTGCAAAATTGTATATGTGCAGGAGGAAAATATAGTATCTACAAACATACAAGACTGTGGTGTTTTGCCAGCATGGATATGGATAAGTGTAACTCCAGAGCTGTTAAACTATCCCAGGTTTAACTCCTGGGACTTGAATCCTGCTCGAAGCCCAAGCTGAAAATGCAGGATACGCTCTCACTCCATAGTGCTGCAATATCCTCTGCTGCGGCCGAGCAGCAAACTTCTTGCTGAGCCTGAAAACTCTTTCAAACAAGGCCTGAGGGCTCATGAGCTTTCTGCTCAGTGCCTCGCAGGCTCGCTGCGAAGAGGCATCTCGCCTAAAAGAGGCCAAATATCACAGAACTGAGCTGGTGGGAAACTCAAACCGTTCTGAGCAGAGAAGTCAATAGAGCTGCGGTAGTGAAAGGTAATGTTCAGAGTGAGATCACTGTGTTATGATCTCATGCTGAACACCAGGACTGTTTTTTCTTGATGATTATGAAACTAGCCTGAGGCCTGTCTGGTGAGAGGCCATAAGAAAGATATAGAAGGATGTTTGGAGAGCCAGGACTATCAGGGCCTTTTTTTCCTCCCAAAGTGTAACAGAGACTGAAAGATGAGAGAATTACGAGCTGTGTTGTTGTCTTCTGTGCTCTCCCCACGCATCCCCCAAATACAAGATCTGGACCAGTGAATGAGTGAGGCTACAAACAGGAAGAGAAATTACTTTGGGGGAGCAAAGTCTTCCAATAATACTGTAATTCAGCATTATCCTTTCTCTCCACCCCCTCCCGACCCCACTTCCCCTCCCCCCCCAAAAAAGGATAAAAAAAGAAAAAAAAAGGAAAAAAAGAAAAAAATAGAAAAAAGAAAAAAGCATTGAGCCTGTAGAACAGGCTGTGGAAGTGCCTTTGCTTAACATTTTTAAAACTACACTCCAGAAACATATGATGAAATGCTGCTGAGAAACATCTTGCACTCCTGGGCTTACACTAAAGCAGTATTGCCTAAAACATTCCTCGTATTTCCCGGTTTTCTTACTAATGATTAAAAATCAGAAAATACCTGTTTTGAGAAGGGAACCCATACCCTTCCCAAATTTGACACCTTTCAGGTTCAATATTTTTTTGTATTTGTTTGCATTTTTTTAAAACAACATCTTATTCATCTTTCAAAGGAAAGAAATATTTTTAGATTAGCTAACAAAGGCAAACTATAAAGGGGCATAAATGAAATGAAGAACAGAACCTAAGACATATATATATATATATATATAAATAAAAATATCATCCCCTCGGCAAAGGCCTGAGCAAACAATTGGGAGTAGGACTTGGTGCTGAAGGTCAGCAGGCTTGGGCTCTGTCCGACCAGCAAAGGAAGTTGACGATCTTTTATTAAAAACCCTTCCTTCTCCAGATCCAGGAGAGAGAATGTGTCAGAATACATAAGCTGCTCTCTGTTCACAACCCATAAAGTTCTACTAATGGTTATAAATAATTCGGGAAAGATACGGGTCCAAAACTAACCCTAACCCTGCTTAGTTTTCCCAAACTTTTTTCTGGCTTCTGCTCCCACATTAGTTCTATGAAAAGTCAAAGCGAAAACATCAAAAGTTGTTTGAGTGTTCAAAATTCACATCTGATTTTTAAGGACACAGATCCAAAAGAGGATATAATGCAAAATGAGGATGATTATCAGATAATACAGAAATTTTAATTCTGAAACACCTTCTCACTTGCTCTTTCATCACAGATTTTTATGACAATTTATGACTTCAAGAAAATCTTGACTGAGTGCTTGCTCACTCAAACTGCAGATTTTCACACATCTTTACTCGAAAGCATCAAGGAGTCGATCATATTTTGGGTTTAAAATGAAATTTTGCTCTTAAATATTATTTTGTAATAATGTAAGTGTGGAGCTCCATGGTTGTCTCAATGACTTCCAGATTACATGAGCTCAGTTTGCATGTCAAAATATGCATTTTATTTCTTATTGCCAGAATTACAAATTTAGCTGGGGATCTGAGATCCAAGCTGGATTCTTTCTGGCTCATTTATTTGCAGAAGCAAGGATTATACAGTAACAGTGATGTTGCAATTACAATAGTAAATCTATGTAATTACAACAGTAAATAGATGATGGAGTAGCCAGAATAAAGTCCAGTTCTCCTGCCTGTGCCTAGGTTGGCTTTATGAAGAAAAATAGCCAAACTTCTACTACGGTTTGAAGCCAATGGGATTTTTTTTTTTTTTTGTCAGTGGAGAGTCAAATGCAATTCAGACGCCCAGAGACATAAATCGGTGAAGTCAGTCACTTTTCAGAGCACTGCTGCTTAGTTTTGTTAGCTTTCTTGCCTCTTTATAAATATGTGTGTGTATATATATACACACACACACATATTTTGTTTGGCTCAACCTAGACTTCTGAGTCAGGCCTGTTTGGAACATTTTTAGGAAGTGAAGTGACAAGGCAAAGATCTCTCTTTCTGCTTCTTAATTGTCCTTCCCAAGAATGGGCTTGCACATCCATTTTCAACATGCCGTTGGTGGGTAGTGTCTTTGGTAGGATCTGGGTACCCAGTTGGGAAGTTGCCTTCCCAAGGAAAGGGAGAAGCAGCTCCCGGTGGCTGCGTGTCGAAATACTCCGAGCTGCAAAAGAAGTGAGGAGCGACCTTTGCTCTCGTCTGAACAGGCAGTATTTTGGCATGGAGCTGAGTTTTCCTACTGCTCTTCAGAACTGTAAATAATGTTAGTACACCCTGGATTCACTGCATGCAGCACTTTACATTACTATTGTGTATTTTAAAATAAACAACATTGCAAGCTGTTTATTTTGGTGTTACTATGTATGCATTTTTTAAACAGTGGTTACTTAAACAAATGTCTCTGTTCCCACAGCACTTAAAAGCTGCTGTTTGCTCATTGTGGTTTTTGGGTTTTGTCACTTTTGTTTTGATTATTTCTGAAAATCACACTCACGGATACAGAAGACAGGAGTAAGTTGTACTTGATCCAAACAAATCCTTCATGTCACAGCTTTTTCTTTATGCCAGCTTTTCTCATCTTACCAACAGTAATAATAATTTTGGATTAGATCAAACTTCAAGATCACAAGAATTCCAGACCTGACCCGGCCTTCCTCAGAGGCATTTTGAGAGCCAATCGGCCATGCATTTATTATAAGCATTTGACCCAGAGGTAGCAAAATTGTGTTAATAACATTAGTACAGATTATTCAGTTACTGGTCAGCACAGCAAACGGTGCAGAGGAAGAGGGAAGAGCAAGTTTCCTCTTGTCCTTCCCTCCTCCCCCTTCCTTTGCCCATGCTGGAATCCTCAAGTGCCATTATCCTGTATGCCAGATTTTGCAGTTGGAAATCAGCGAATGACACGAGATCGATGGCAGAGCCGTTACCCAAGACGCTGCCCTCTTGGAACGGTGCCGCCTCAGCTCTGCGCCGTGGCATGTGCTCGGGGAGCGTAGCGGTGGTCCTTGGTCTTTCTGGTGCAAGCTGCTGTGCCTCACGTTCTCCCTTCATTTGTAGTAGTGAGATTTCAGTGATGACCTGCCTCTTTTGTTTGGTTGTTTTTTGCAATGCTGTGTACACTGTTTACAGGTCTGGATGAGTGTGGTTAAATGCCAGTAAAAGGGTCAGGGAGGAACTTCTTACTGTCCCCTTTGCTCACCTCCCACCCTACCCTGTAATGGTGGGACATTCCTTAGCATAGGAATGGTTTGGTCCTCAGTGCCTGTCATAGCTGAGATGCTCTTTTCCACTTGGCCAGTCTTTGCTGGGTCGTATTGCTGCGATGCTGGGAGGCTATGGAGAGCACAGGGAGGCTACCACCACCTATTCCTTGGCTAGCAACTGTGACTGCCTGTTTGTGGGGACTGTTGTTAAAAACGGTCTGTCATCCTAGCGCCTTCTGTTGTTGGGAAATAAGGGAAAGACTGTGTCTGGGCAGCTGTGGAAGTGCTGGGGTGGTTCCTGTTTGGAAAGGCTTCCTCACCACTGCTCCAGCCAGCCTGGGAGCCAGCACTAAGTCTAGTTTAGTGAGTACTAAACTCGTCTCTAGCCAGCTCTTAGACCAGAAAGCCACAAGCAGAAGCTTTTCCTTTCCTCGTGCTTGGGTACAACCGAGAACTGAGTCCAAAGTGTTCATTTGTAGGACTTGTAAAGGCTGGCTTTTTTTTTTTTTCCCAACAGAAAGTAATCCCTTCACTCAACTGCTAATTGCTCTGTGATTTTAATCAAGCAAGATGCTTAGATAAGGAAATTTAAAGTTTGAGAAAAATTGTGAGTGCAGTTCTTTTCCAGCGTCTTGTGTTGACTATAAACCAGTTTGTCCTCCTTAATTATGGTCTTCAGGGATAAACAGGTTGAAGGGAGTGCTGCAGTCCTTGGCACAAATACAGCATATTTCAGAGGTTGGTTCAGCAAGATGTGTGTTTTTGAGAAAGAAATAACGTAGTTGCTTGTCTTCCTTAATGCAGTTAGGATTTATTGCTGTTTTGCTCGTGGCAGGCGCCGGTTTTCGGTGAGCCGCGCGCTCCTTCCCCCCGCGCTCAGGTACACGCTGCCACCCCTGATCCCTCCGTGTGACAATTAAGGCTGAGAGGAGCATTAGGCAAATACAACCGGCCAGCAACGGCGCATGGTGACTATCGGCACGCGTTCTGTCACTCCAACTCCTAAGGGATGACAGCATAAAATACCAGTGTTCCCCAGCCTTCCGGTTCACTCCTAACCTTTTCATCTAATTTGCAGAGTTACTCCTTGCATTGTGTTTTTTTTCTCTCTGCTTGCTGATTATTTTTCTCATAATCAACCCTACCTCAAGTCTCCTAAGTCTTACTCTTGTCTTTCTCTCACTGCAAGAGGGGCTAAAGTTGCTGCAATGCTAATTCCCACGTATACAGTGAATAAACAGTATGTTTTTTTGAGCGAAAACGCTGTGCCAGTGCTTTAATTTGTGACTGAGATCACTAACATCATTACCTCAGTCGATGAATGCTCTTATTCTTCTTTCTAAGTGACAGAAGATGGTAGAAGTATAAGCATTTTTAAAGGCCATTAACAGGAGTGAAAACCACTTATCAGCAGAAAAGTTTTGTGAGAGAGAACAGTTTATATTAATAAACAGCTAATATTAAAAAAAACCTTTTTAAAAATGATTTTATATTTTTTTGACCAGAAAAAAAAAAAAAAGATCTAGTCTCTGGGGCCAGACCAATGGTCCACGTAGTCCAGCATCATGTCTCTGATGAGAGACAGAGGTTGGTGGTTCTGGGACTAAGAAATGAAGCAGACAGAGGGTGATCCTGGCAGAAGGCAGAAGTTAAAAGAGGCAAAAGTTTCCATCTAAGCCATAATGTTTAATGGTGGATATAAACTTTTGGGGGGACCTGTTATTGTCCAAGTTGTATGTTCATAAGCTGCAATATGTTGAGTTTGTGCTGTTTAGAGCTCTGGGGACACTTGTAAGAATATTTTCTGATATGAAGTGGGATATTGAATAACCTTCAAATTTCTTAACGTGTGGCCATAAGTTCCCACACCGTAATAAAAATAATAATAATAAAAAAGAGAGAATAAACATATCAGTTAAAACTCCATTTACGATTAAATCTGATTTATTTGGTGTATGACCAGGAAAAAAAGTAGTAGCTCTACAGTTTTCTAAGAGATTGGATGATCTTTTCTGTGTTTCACTGATCATATCACTCAAATCAGTCCAGATCTTTTCAGCATCCCATTCTCCATCGCTCTGTTTCTATTCTTCACGTGGTTGACTCCGTCAAAATAAAACAGTGATCAGTCCATGCATTTGGGAGCGTTCTGTTAAATAAATATCCCCACTATGTGCTGGTTGAAAGCAGTTACATAGTTTTGACATAACCTAATCATGTGCAAAGCTGAACTTTTGGTAGCAAGTACTTGCAGACAATTTATATATGTGTGTGTGTGTGTATATATATATATATATATATTTTATTTCTTCTTCTTCACATGGTCCCTTCCAAGCTGCTGGAGGGCATTGCTGAGAAGTTGCTACCGTTGATACAGTTGCTATTAATCACAGTCTGCCATGTTGTGACGCAGGTCCTAATAACATCCCGTTGAGCTGCTGTTGTGTGCTGGAGGCTTACCAACAGCACCCGGCCTTTGATATTCATCTCACACCAGGATAAAGAAAATGTAGAGTTTAAAAAAAAAAAAAACTGCAAATAGGCAAAGAACAAAAAAAAAAAAAAAAAAAAAGGAGGGGGGGAACATAGCAAAATCAAAACCAGACACGCTTTCTGTGCGCTCCTTCGTTTGCCATGGGAGCAGCAAAGCTATAAATCTCTGCTGTGTTGTTTGAAAATTGAACATGAGGCTGCTAAATTTATCATTCATTCTTTGTTGTTTCTGGGTAGTAGCTGCCTGACTTGGCTGACTTTGGTTTCTGTCCCCTCCTCAATAACAATTTTTGTTGTCGTCGTCATTTCGATGCACGACACACACAAATCAAAATTTTGCTGGATCAAAGAATATTGGAGGATTTAGTAAAGTGCTCGTAAAGGGGAGGAGGAACAAATTTGCTGCATGTTACACATCATGCTTCCTTGGCAACTGATTCCCTCACATTCATAATTACAGCAACATAATATTTAAAAAGCAGCATGGGCAGGGGGAGGGAGAGTGAGCACATCCTTGGGTTAAAGGCATTTGGGATTTTTGAAAAATTGGGAGTCTTTGGAAAAAAAAAAAAAGGAAGTTCACCCATATGCTCTGCAAAGATTAAACCTGGAACCTGAGAGAACTGCACAATCACCTTCTTTTGTTAGCACTTCTTGTCCATGCTGAACTGCGAAGAAAAAAAGGTGGAAAGCAAGGCTGCTACAGATGTGACTGGCTATGAATATTCATGAATGCCATTGCTCCTCCTTTTCTACTGGCATCCAAGCCGTTCTGATCTCCCTTGCTCTCTCTTTTCTTCCTCTTTTCCTTTCCATTCCCCTTCCTTCCTCGAGACCGAACAAGACTGCAGTTTTATTTCGGTAACAGCCTAGCATGATACAGTTATCAGTGGCCTCAGAAGCCTTTTATTTCCATAAAAAAAAGAAAAAAAAAACAAAGGAAAAAAGAAAAAAATTGTAATTATCCGCAGTTTTATGAATCCACCTCCCCTTAATGTTCATTATTTAAACCAGCAGCAATTACAAGTTCAAAGGGGTTTAGAGGGCCAGCAACCCGCATAATCACTGCCAAATTAAGCGGGACTCATTCGTCACAGAAGAGTACACTCTGCGCAGTGAATCATGCATGCAGTGACAGGCACTGATTTACATAAAGACGAAATCTGTGCCCTCTAGGGCTGAGCGTTACTTTATCTCAGTGGCCTTGTGATATATGCATTTTCTTTTGGTGTTAGGAAGGTTCAGAAACTGATGCCGTCTAATACATGGTATTTTATTCTCCCTAGCACTAGTACCACTGCCACTAATTTGTGTGTATGTGTGTTTTGCTAATGATAATCCAAACTTCAAGGCAGGAGAGTATTCAAAAAGCAAAGTTTCAGCCAGAAAATCTGTTTTGATTCTTGTGGACCTTTTGAATACCTTTTTCTTATTATAATCAAATTTGCAGATAGAGCAGTCTTTCTTGGGCAGGGGGGAAGGCCTTTATTCCCTCCTGTTTAATCAAAATAATTTCTGAGAGGAATTGTAAATACATATTCATGTACAGTACTAGAAGACTGAGAATGACGGCCGTTTCATTGCTAGTTTGCTAACTCGCTCAGGATAATTTAAGTCAGCACACTCCTCCCAATGCAAACATGTTAGGGGGTCTGGAAGGGCTGTGTCCATCCATTCCATCTATACCCCGTATAGCAGAAGAGGAAAAAATCTCTCTTTGCTAGAAAGGGTTTCCTTTCCCATGCTCTTTCCTGCTCTGCCTTTTTCATCCTGAGCTCTTGAAAGATACTTTTTATATTCACCTTTAAGACTGAATTCTACTCACTTCAGATATCTACACCCACTGAAGACAGCGTGGTTAATCATGTAAGCAAGGTGAACAGCTCTTGACCCTTGATGTAGAAAATGAATCAAGGCTGGGAGTAGCTGTACTCCTATACAACAGCAAAAGTGGAAAAGTAGCTTTTGTGTAATCATTGCTTCCCTTCAGCTATGTTAGCTGCAGCTCTCTCCTCCTTCTCAGCAGGGCTGGGGAATAAGCACTACATAGGGTGGTTTGAAAAGCTCTCCTCCATTAGGGATGGCTCATCAAACTTTATTTAGGGATGTACCTGCTACCAATTTTGAGGGAATTCCTTAGCATAGACAGACACTTCATCTAAAGGAGGAGTTGGATGCTCAGCTGTCCCTCAGTCACAGCAGAGTAGCCACAAAACCTCTGCCTATAGCACTTGACTCAAAGGCTTTCTACACGCACCTTGGTGGAGAGCAGAGGTAGCTGAAGTGTGAGAAAGCGAGCGTGGTCGGAGCCAACCTTCCTTTTTGTGTGCTGTGCCGCTGCCCCGGGGACGGTGGTGCAGGTCTAGCATTGCTGGCTCTCCTCCTGTCGACTAAGTCTGCCTGCTTTCTGTTCCCATTAAACCATTACAGCGGTGAGGAAGAGCAGGACTAGAGCAGAGAGGCTGGCACAAGTGTTCTGCATGTGAACGCACAAGCTCATTTTTTACACTCTGTCACATGCATATGAAGGAAGTTCATGTTGCATGTACAAATCACAGAGGAAAATGAGATTTGCATATGTCATTGCAGTGCCTGGGCAATGCCTGTGTGCGGCTCTTACGTCCTCGCAGTATCACGTTCTCTGACCGAGGCTGAGAAAGAATCCAGCTCATTTAGATAAATGGCATATAAACTTAAAATAAAACCTCCTTGCAGCATTTTTTAAAAATATTCCTATTGAATTTTAACTCTACTATATGTCCTATAAAGGCACCGAGGAGCTCATTGGGTCAGCTTAAGTACTATTTTGAGGTAATAGTGCGTATTATTACAAAAATTTGTTTTATGAGTGGTAAATAAAAAATTGCACACTGAGTCTGATAAAGATTATTTTACCATGGTAAAGTCAGAATAAATGCAAAATGGGTGAAATTGAGATTATTACATAGACTGTGTTTTTCTTCTTTTTTTTTTTTTCCCATAGTCTGCAGATGAAAGTGGAGTGGAGGTCATATATGATGAGAGCGGATTTGCGTGGATGGCCTTTTTAGGTTTATTCTGTTATGTATTATAGAGTTCAAGAATCACAGAAGTTTATATTAAGATAAATATTTACACTATTATATAATAAATAACCCATCTTATTTCTTCCTTATTCATTTCTTTTTATTTAAATGCCTGAAAGATATAAAATTATGATGTGAGGTGGAGAAATTCTCTAAGATCATAATAATTTTCCAAAGAATCGGGGAAGTATTGTAAAGATTAACAGTGGAGGAATGTGACAATGAAAACTCATTTCTTATATGGTAATCTCTTTGGCTTTATTGAACCAAAACATTTTAATACACGGAACTTGGCCTCTAGAGGTGTCTCTCTCTGGATATTTCTGGCTTCCATGTGTTGTCTTTAAATTTCCATTTGTTTATCAAGGTCTTTTACAGAAAATTGAAACTTGCTGAAGTGTTTTTAAGAAGTTATGTCCCTACAACAGAGTCAGAAAGCAGTTGCAAAGCCTTCACCCACCTAATTTCTCACAGTTTGGCATTTTAGCTTTAACTCAACTTCATCAGTAGTTTGAGATGTTGAGTTTTGTTGGTCTGGCTTTTAGGAACTTAAACTCTTGCAGTAGAGTTTGTCAGAGGTCACTTGTCAAGGTTACAAGAGCTTTTTGTGATTCTTTTAAAGTGGATGGTAGGAGTATAAGCCTGCTTTTGGCTGGTTTTCGAGAATAGCATGTTGACATGCTGGAATTGGGACATTGGAGTTGTCTCTTCCATGTTTACCTCATTATAAAATCTAAAAAAATATTCTTAACCTGGAGATTTTTATAGTTGCAAGACATTGGAGTCAGGACTTTTTGCAGCATTGATCAGTGCTCCTAGGCCTGAAGGGAGGGGAAACAATTCAAAAAATGGCTTAGATCCATTTGCTGATGCTCTCTAGCTATGGAATGTGACAGTTTGCCAGTTGACGGGAGAACTGCAGTATTTACTAAACGTGTATCAATGTCCATTCCAACACTGAAACATCTAGGCCACGTGGACATTGCAGTCTCAGGTAGAAATAGTCATCTCTGTAAGTTTCTGTGAAAATCTTTGGAAAATTTGGGCTCTACAAACTGTGGTGCAGTTGATATAGTGAGCACATGTAAATGCTTAATATGACAGATAGTTTATTCTCTTTCACTCCTTTTCTTGTGCATCAACTTCCAGATTTAATGTATTTTGATTTCTCTGTTTTTAATATACATCTAGTCTGTTGCGGAAGGCTTGAGGGACATGGCTGCTTTAATGATTCTATTTCTCTTTGGTCCAGCATGTATAAAATCTTGAGGCAGTATAGAACTAAAGAACCCATCCATGTTCCTTTTATTGGACATGCTTCACATATTGTGATGAAGTTATGTGCATTCACATAGGTTGTTAGGAAATCTTAACAGGCCACTGATGTGCAGTGAAGGAGAGTTAATTGTGTAGTTGCCCCAAGACTATACCGATGAGCAGAGAACACTGTTGTGGTCATATGAATCTGACTTGAATAAAAATTACCAAACAGGTTTTCAGCCAGTAGCCTAAGGTAGGATCCTAGTGTTAATAAATATGTGCAGATGAATAAGATCTTTGCTGTCTTTACCATTTATGAATCTTGATGTTGCAGATATAGGGATGGACATCTAGGAAAGATGAAGAGTTATGTTGGCATATGTTTTGCTGTACTTGTAATGTATGTCTATCAATGCAGAAGTGTCCAGAAGCATGAGTAATCCTCTGTTTGCCCCAGGGGAATGAGGTTTCTTTTACCTCCCCTACCCCACAACCACTGCACTTCACGTTAGCCACATTCCTCTCCCCACAAACTTCAAATCTGCTGTGAAAACACCACGCATGGTGCAATCTCCAAACTCTAGTGACGAATTGGTGCTCTTGGCCTGTGCTCACTGTGCCCAGGAAAATTTGAGGGCAGGGTCTTCAGCTTGTGGAATTGACAGCTCTGTTGAAACATCATTTTGCACTTACCAAGTTTTTACAGCACATATAATCTTGCATAGACACTTAAGTGCACTGCTGGCAGGTTACCACCAGGCCCCTGCTTCTCCACAGTACACTGAAATGCATGTTTTTGTTTTTGTTTTTCTGCATGCCACAGAAAGCACATTTAAAGTATTGACTTCTGTCTTTACTGGGTTTAATTCTGAGGGAATCTCTCTGCAGTGGCTAGATAGCAATGGTGCTTTTGTCAGTGGCTACATATACATTCATAGAGGCCTGTACAAATTTTTTTATGCACTTTTTGAATCTGCATCAATCTTGCCCTTAAGAGAAAGTGGCCTCCATACTGGCACACTGTGGCAATCACTGTCTTGTGGACAACCAGCAATAAAGTTTGTAGGGACCCCTGAACTGGGCATGCACCTGTCAGGATATGTCCAGAGCACATATATGCACCATTGGTCTCCAACTGAACTTATCAAATGAGTCCGTTACCAGCCAGTGGATTTGAAGCAGCTTTGAGAGGGCTCTGTTTTATCCAGGATGGGCTCTTGTAGCCTTAAACTGTTCCCGGACGGAACCAGGGAACTACAAGAGGAGCCAGTGGTCACTTCGTCTTCACCATGCTCACCTTGAAAACATTTTTTGGGAGCTTTTTATTCTTTTTCTGAAATGGAAACCCTTTCATTTCCACTGACACTGACAGATGCTTAGGAGGCATCTCCAGAAACCAACCTTGTGGAGCACTTTAAGGTTTAGGTTTTTTTGGTTCAGATCCAACATCCCAAAAACATGAGAATTAAAAAATTCCATGCAGTCTAAAAAGCAAGAACATAATGCCTTTACAGATGTTAATTCTTGTAATGTTGTTTTGCAGTTGCATGGTTTTTAAAATACCCAAACCATCACAGGTTTTTTTGGAATCAGTATCTATAATTCTTGTGCTAAATAAGCTAAAATAGTTTTGATAATTTTCCAGCAAATGGCAAACTTTGTCTTTTAGCAGTTAAAAACTTCAAGAAATATTTAAAATTACTTTTGACAGCGTGTTAGCATGAGTGAAAGACTTTATCTAAGGATCCCACTCAACTTTCTGAAGCACTTAAAATATTACCAGAAAATTGATTCTGTGGCTTATTATAGAAATAAGTAGGTATGTGCATAAACTTCTTGGTAAAAATGCATACTATACAAAAGAGTTCCAAGATGCTTATTAATTTTTCTCATCTTTCTGGCTGTGTTTCCGAAAACAAAGTTCAGCATTGGGATATTAAGGTCAGTGATCATTCCTGTGCTCTATAATCCCCATCTTTCCTGTTTGTTGATTGTAAAGCAGCTAGATTTTAATTGTCATGGGACTATCAGAGAGAGGGGAGCTCTAGCAGCGAGGCTGGACCGCTGCTCTCCGTGGCGTCTGCTAATCACTAGCGAGTCTCTGACGGCTTCGGTGGTGGCTCCCCTTTGAGTTGGTCTCCTTGTCTCCTGACCTGACTTCCGGCTGCAAAGGCCATTTCTGCAGTTGAATTTCCGCTGGGTCCATGACCTCAACTCATAAGTGCCATGACCTGAATTGGGGTTGTGACCCCATGGTTGGGACCCCTTGGGCTTACACGCTTGTGCTTGACCACATTGGGATGTGAATGCGGATTAATTTGCTCTGGAAATGCTTAAAAAGAGAAGCATCACCGTTGTTAACCCAAGTCATTCAAAATATAATTTCCAGGCAGACGGACATAAAATTGGCAATAAAATAATTACAGAAATGAAATATTTTTATTTATTCTGAGGAAAATGTTCCTTTTTGTGGCTCTTTCCATACACTTGTCTGAAACTGATTCACAGCTGTATAAATGATAAGATTATTTTTCTATGTGTATAGCTTAAAGGAGTGCTGTTAAATGCGAAATATTAGAAATAGCACCATGTGTACTGTTAAAGAAACTATATATCGATAAATCTAAATCCCTAAATACAGTGTATTGATAACAGATGTTAGCAGTTTGCCCATATACCTTGCTTAAATTATTTGAAGGAAAAATGTTAGGTCATAAAATCATTAAGGTTCATTGTGTAATGAGAGGTACTTTAAGGCTGAAGTCTCCAGGCTAAGGATATGACCAGGTGGGACTGGTCCAAGATCTTCAGAGACAGTATAATGTAAGGTGTTGCCATACTGATGAAACATCTGGGATACATACCAAAAAAGCCAGCTGCTCAATCAACATAACAGCACTTTACATGCATCATTGGTTGAGTGCTTTTTCCTAAACTGAAACATTAAAGTGTTTTTTTTTCTTTTTAGCCTAAGCTAGAAAGCAACAAGCTCAAGTATCTGTGCAGATACTACAAAAGTATAAATGAAAAGGGCTAAGATTGGTGTATGAGCCATGGAGGAAAAAAGCAAGGCAGTGCTACGCTGAGGTGTCATGTAGCTGGACCTTTTCCTTTCACTGGAATTGCTTTGGTTTACATTCCTCAGAGCAGCTTAAAAGTTGTTTAGCACTTTAGGAGTTTCTGTTCACCTCCTAATGGGACGGAACAAAGTCAGACCTGTGGAAACGAGGCAACCGTGCATGCAGGGATTTCAGAATAGGTGTGTCTATTGGTTCACAGGCTGAGCTTGACCTGATATATATATATATATATATATAGTCACACATGTGTGATTCATTAATGGTAATGGGGAGTTTACTAGTATGACCCTTCATGCATATCTCATACAAATAAAATATGTTGTGGGGTCTTTTTTCCTCTTTTGACATGATTTATGCACTTCGGACTCAATCCAAGTCCCAAGAAAGCTCATGTAAAGTCCCCTTTGAGAATTGGAACCAATAAACATAGTCACAAGCCTTCAGTATGGATAAGGAAGGTTTAAGTTTTGGCAGCTTTTCTGGTTTAACAGATAAACATTTTAATTAAATTGCACTTGAAACTTGTCAGAGATGCCTGAAGACTGACATCCTCTCTGCTTAAACACCAACAGAGACATTCAGAAGAAAGAGGGATCCAAGCCATTCCACAGGCTGTAGCATCAAACCTGTCTTGCAAGTTGCTCAGTTGAGATTCTGCTTGGCTCTTTTGGCTGAGATGGTGAGCAAATGTGTCAGTGGGAGCGTGGCTCGCTACGTGAGGCGAACTTTTATGAGGAGGGCCCAAGTGTTCAAAAGAGCTCAGTGAATTTGGTGAGCACCCTTGAAAAGTCATTTCTTTATGTCATGGACAGTTCTAAGCACAAAAGCACAATAAAATTATTTTCCCATAGGTGACTAAGCAGCCACCGAGTGATAGCTTTGCTGGCTTGATTCGGATTCAGATCAGTGTCACAGAAGAAATGCAAGAAATGCATGTGGTGCAGCATGGCCTCAGAAGTATTTGACAAATTTATAAAATGGCACCGTTTTCAAAACAATCTAAGTAATTTGGAAAACTCTTTTAATGATTTTTTTTAAAGATCTTTTTAATCTGGATCAACCATACCAACATGTAGTCTGTTAGGCTTCTACAAAGGCTATTTTTATTTTGTATGTTCAACAGACATGTAACTTTTGAGGAGACTTGCTCTTTTTGTGAGAAGTAAAGATAAGTTTTCTCCTGGATGAAGGAATGATACATAGCTGTAGTGTAATATGTGTTAGGGACTTAAGACTTGAGCTGGGAACATAACAGAGGAAGTAGATAACTTGTCTTCAACTTTCAAAGTCATCAAATATGATAACAAACATATATTTATACTGGAGTTGCATGCAGTGGAAAGATAGTTCAAGCTCTTATTTTGAAGTTTTATTTTAGTCCAGCAGGTATTTCATACCCTGCATCCCCAGGGGGAGTTACCAAAATTAGAGATCTACCAAGACTTCGAACTTTGAGGGAATTTAGACTATGACAACAGTACACTGCTTAAAACACAATGAGTTTTTGTTATAGAAATCATGTAAGTGATTTTCTCTGAGAGTATAGAAAAACAATATTGAAGTCTTGTTATATAACAGTAATATTACATTTGCATATCCCACATCTTAATTCAACTTCAGATTTACCTAATATAGTGGAATGCATACATGCATGAATTCATGCACAATAGCTAAGCTCAAAGGACATTTGATAGGCTGCTAAGTGAAGGACTGTGAAGTTAGAAAATGCCAGATTTTTTTTCCTTTTATAATCTCAGTTCTACTCTGTACGTATATCCCTTCTGGTGAACAAAGCCTGTATGTTTTTACTGGAGGAGAGAGAAAATTGTATGCATTCATACAGCTAAAGATTTCATCATGATCTGTATGTACAATGAGAGTTTTCCTGGGGCAAAGAAAAGGCATTTCCTCACTCCAACAACGTGTTTGATGATGAATTTTCCGTCTGTCACAAAAACAAACAAACAAACAAACCAAACAAAAGCATTAAAAAAAGAAAGTAATGAAATTGTAAATCTTGTTACCTTAGCCTAGTAGGAACCCTCCACATCTCACAGTATTGTGATGATTATTTTACTCGTCACTAAAATACACATACTTCTGTTATGATACATTTCTTTCATAAGAAAACACAAGAAAGTTACAAAACTGTAACACAAGAAAGGATGAGAAAACATTATGACATTCAGCTGAAGTTGTTTTTTTAGTCTTTGTCTTCATATAGATTTGCACGGCACTGAGCAAAATGATGAATCTTGGTTGAGGCCCGTGAATGAAAATGATTAATGATAAAGAATGATCAAAGATTGATTCAGGTGCCTAATTTGAGGCACTGTTGATGGGAAATGTCACCCTGACATTCCACCATCACATTAAGAGGAGAAGAATATTAATAATGTTTTTTCCAGAGTGACATGTCATGAAATGAGGAAAGTGGGCAGTAGACTACAGTAGCCTTTCCCTCTCTACACTGTCCCTCTTCCCCTCAGATAAGCAGGGTTTTTCTTATTTTAGCTCTTTATTTTGTTCTGTGTTTTCAAGCAGTATCTGCCTAACAGCTACTGGAGGCTCAGGTGTAGCTATTTTTACTACACTCCACCAGCTTTTGTGCAGATTCTCCCGTGGCAAACTAATTTTCCCTTGGACTTGCATCTATCAAAATGTTGCTTCCATCTTAAAAAAAAAAAAAAAGATTTGCTGCTTAAAATAATTGGTTGTTTCAGGAGGACCAAACTCCCCTCTCCCACTTGCTGAAGTTGATGAGAGCTCTAGCTACATATGCTTTTTTAAATATAACTAGATCAAGAAGAAAAATGATTTTGAGTATTTTTTTATCAGTGGTGATGTGTAAATCAAGTGACCTGTGGAAACAAATCAAAGGATAAGAGATCATGTAGGAATTCCGAATTGATGGCTCAGGATAAGAAATCAAGAGATCAATAGCCCAGGATAAGGCTATCAAGATAGTGGTCTGCTGACTACACAGCCTTCCCTTCCACAGCCATCTGGAAGTTCACAGGCTCCATTAACTTCCAAGGGTAGATCATCAAAACAGATGCATTGCACTGGCAAGCAAGAAAGAAATACCATGAGCAGAAACTGCGAAATACTGTGGGCAGTCCATGGGAATTCCTTTATCTCTCAGCCTCCAGTCCCATCACAAGTACCAGATTAGGTCACGCTCTGACCTGTTAGGTGGGGCAAAATCTGTGCAGACCACACTCCCTATAATTATCATAATTATGGAAGCCAGAAATTCTGAAATACTCTGGAAGTATGATTAATTGTATAATGATTGCAATAGCAATAAGCAAAATTTATGTAAACAATTACATTAGCTCAAGAATAGCCTTATTGTGAAAACAGTCCCAATCCTAAACTTCCAGCCTTCCCTAGAACCTTCATTTGGGGAGAATACACTATATTGTACCTATATAGAAAAGTGCACTGTATGACTAAATAAAATGCTATTTTCTGTTACAATTTTTACTTTTTCTATAGTTGTTATATTCATTGTTACACTGGTCTATTTGCATTTCAAAAAAAAAAAAAGTAGTATTTTGTTGCCTGACATTTTACATAGCAAATTTAAACATAGAAAATCCTGTCAGCAATTGTAAATCAGAATCCCCAGGGCCTGTATGGAGTCCCATTAAAATCCAGATATGAATATGGGGGAGCAAGTTGAAGTGTCTTGGAGGGAGAACAACATGACCTCATTGCCCTCTCTCCCCATTCTTTTTCTTGGCCTTGGAGTGAATAATCAACCAAACTTGGAAGGCATGGAGAAGTTGCTATAAAAGCTGCTGAGCTCTACATTTTAAAAGACCTGCCAAGTCTTAAGAATTGAGGCACTTATCTGACTCCTCTCACACTGTCCCGGGTATTTTCGGAACACAAATCATGCATTCACAACTTCACTTTGGGGCTCCACAATTTCTGTTCTGCTTCATGATCCCTTGTACCAGACACTGCTGTCAGCCAGCTAGGGCCTGCCCTATGGGAAATCATGGAGTGGGAGAGACCCTACTACACTGGGCTGCACTTTAGACACGTAACTCCAGCCCTCAGAAGGGCCATGGGAGAGGCATATCTGCAACATGGACCCTCTCCCATTGTGTGAATGGATATGTGCCTTCCGCACGACGTTTCCCCCTCTTCTTTTCCTGCAGAGACCTGACACGTAGGGTCACATGCACGGGAGCCTTGAAATGTTGAAAGGTCTACATATACAGCTGTTATATATTGCTGGAAAGAGTATGCTTCGTATATAAATTGTATGACCACAGGTGTACAATTCGTCCTCTGCTTCCAAAAGGCACTAAATCTGACCTCAAGTAAGTGTAAATAGATTGCAAGCAACCTTCCGCAGTGAAAAACATGTCCTGAGAGTTAGCTCTGAGACTTCATTTAATTTTGTTGTTCATCAGAGTAATAGTGTAGAGTAATAGTCTTTCAAGGCTAAGTTCCTGGGAACTAGCTGCCATAGATACTGCTATCCATCACAATCTTCTCTCATCTCCCCAGCACAGATCATAAGCAATTGAGGTAGCACTAGAAACAGAAGAAATAAATAATCAAGCAACTAATAAGATGATCTCATTCTTTCTGGTTCGGTCTTCATGCCCTTCATTCATGTCCTCTTTCTGGTGTCCATTATATCTTCTAAGCTTAAATGTAATATTAGCAAAGACAAAACACACAGAAGCTGCCTAAATGGGAGAAGTTAGAATTAATGATTAGAAATAATTTTACATCTTCCCAACAGCAAGTTCTAGAAAATTCTGTGAAGAACAGTTTTTTAAATAATTTTTTAACTTGTATATTTAGGCTGGTCAATAGAGAATCTTTACTGATCTTTCTGCATCTTCTTTTAGACTTTATATCAGAGATAATATTGCAAAGACCCATTTTCCTGTTCAAAAACATGCGTAATGGTGAAGATACTGCATGCAGTACCTAATGTATTTTGATTATATAATGTAGAATTATAATAGTTCTTTGTTTGTTTGCTTCTTATTTTGTTTTCCATTATGTTTTGAAAATCTTTAGCCTTTTTTTTTTTGAGGCTATGGCATAGAACTATTTTATTTCTTGTCAGAAAGGGATCTGTAGATCCTTCTTTTCAGAGGACACCTAATCTTTGTATGTTCTGCAGGTTGAGAAGAGCTCTCAGGGGCTCTTCAGTAAGGTATACGTATATATTAAAGACGGGCATAGTATATATGTCTCTCTTTAATGTAATATATTCCCTTCCAGAAGCCAAGAGAAGTCTGCCTCCCATAACTGCAATATTAGCTAGACTGTAACTAGATAAGGAACAGATAGAATTTGGGATCTTTTATCAGTCACAGTCTAGTTATTTGGGGGAATTCCAGTGAATGCAGAGTTGCTAGGAAAAATGGGTGCTTGGGGTAAAATTTAACCTAAAGTCCGTGAGTTCAATGGCAGTTCGAGAGGAATACTGGGGAAGCAGGTTGCAAGAGGTACCAGACACTTCCTCTGAAATCTTCCCTTGCTCTGGAGGAAAGGGTGCAACCAGATTTCTGCAAGGCCGACGTACAGCTGAGCCTGTAGCTGGCAATCCCCAAAAGAGGAGAGGCACAGGGAGGGCATGGGAGCTGGGGAGAGAAGCAGCTCATGAACAAGAACTCAGGCCAACAGTGAGGAATTTCAAGCCTTAGGTGCTCTAAGGGTGCATATACTGTGCCCAGAGGTATGTGGTATCCTGTCATCAGGAGCAGGGGAATGCAAGGAAGACTACTATGGTATTTTCTTGCATATTAAAGTAATCTAAATGTTAAGGTGAATTGGCAAGCAGCGATAAGAAGCAATCGGTGCCAGGCAAACTTTACTTTGTTCAGTTCATATAACCCACAGGAAAATATAGCAGGGTCCCATCCAATCCTATTTGCAAGTTCTAGATTTTTCCACACAGATATTTCATCGCTTCGCTCACAGACGTCCAAAGAATTTATCCTGAGGGGCTATTTCTTCTTGCATTGCAGTTACAAGGCATTAGTTCATGCACTGCCGGTATGTCAAAACGTGTAGCTGATAACTTGGTTACATCATTAGTTATTCCTACCTCAGGTGAAAAAAAAATAGCTGTCTTAGAGTGCTGCTCAGGGTGCCTGTTGTGCAGCCTCTCACGGAGGAACCTGTGGTTGCCTCAGCCCGATGAGTGCTCTGCATTCTTGCCGTGTAGACACCAAGAGCTGTTGAAAATAATTGAGACGCTTGTCAGCAGAGTGGGAGACTGGACTTCATCAAAACTGTTTTAGTCTCCGGTACTGATGACCTTTCGATGGAGTTTGTTTTAGTCAGGAATTAAGTGTCCAATCCTGTAGAGTGTGAAGCGCCTTCTTTGAGGTGCCGAGGATCCTTATTTTCCGTTGCAGTTGCTTTGAGTAGGAGAGCTAAGCATCTCCCCAGAGGCACCAAGCCCATAGCAGAACAGGGCTTCCAGTGGCTGTGAAAGGAGAAAGAAGGTTTCCACTTCCCTGTGTGTGTTTTTTTTTTAAGCCTGGATTTAAATTTGAAATACAGAATTATTATGAGTAATGCTCCATTCATCTAGAATTCAGGCTATAGAGGAAACTCATTTAGCAGATTCAAAACAAAATCACTTTTTAGCTAGAACTCGGTTATAAAGACAGGTACTTAAATGAGCAAAGAAAATGTGCGTATCATTTTGCAGAAAAGAAATTCCAGAAAGAGTGCTATTCCCTGATTGTCCTCTGCTATTAATATTAGTATTGTAATAATGATCATAATACATAAGGAAAAATATAAGGTTTCTGAGTCGTTGTGTGTTTCCAATGATTTTTTTTTTATTGCTGTAAACTGAGCCAGCTGATGAACAGCCTCTAGGGAGGAGACAGGATCACCCTTGTTTCCTGTTCAGCCTTGCTCAAGCAAAAAGCTAATGAAAGAAAAGAACGTAATGGCCTTGCAAGGCAGGTAAAAGGTTCAGAAGAGTTCACAGGTCAATTGATTTCTAATCTTACTATATGTTATATTTCAATCACAGAATTTAAAAAAAAAAAAGAAAAAAACTTCCAGTGTCATAATGCAAATGTATGATCGGCAATGATGTGCTGGTTTAATATTGCCTTTAAAAAGTAGGTATAAAACCTCTCACAGTGGAGGGACAATATATTTATGTAAAGTGCAATAGAAAGGGTTCTAAAGAAATTAAAAATCCCTTCTGCTTGGCTGTATGGTGAAACAACAGTGTATATACATAGCCACAAATATATCTCAAGTTGGAAATATTTAATTAACCTGTCTATGAGCATAAATAGCAGACCCGCACTGAATAAGTTACCAATTAATTTACTGAAAATTGCACCATTGACCATTTCTTTACTGCCCTATCTCAGCATGGAGAAGAGAGAGAGATATTAGTTGCATCACTGTAGAGCAATGAGATTTCTGTAAGTCGTGATCTGCTGGCATGTAATAACTCGATCTGCTTCATGCAGACAAAATATATTAAAAGTATGGACGAGTGAAGTTTGTGCCCCAGGGAGAAGGCAAGATAATGCATTGAAATTGTTCAGAGGTAGTTAGATGCCTAATGGTCTAATATGTGAGCTATGTGAGGTCTGGGGTCTGGTTCTCATAAATTCTGGCTAGCCTGATCCTGTAATTTCAAGCAAAGGATAAAAGCGTTAACCAGAGTCATCAGTGTTCAAGGTCCATGATGCTGGATATTATTCATGTAAAGATTCAAGAAAAACACTAAAAGGAAAGCTCTGGAGCATATGTGACAATATACATACATATCTTATATAAATGTGTTATATTTTTTTCAGTGTGTTTGTGCATCTGTGTGCATGTGTATGCACACAGCGAATGCATGCATTAGCATATGCACAGTTACACATGAATCATACTAACAAATGAATAGCTGAAATCTTTTTTTTATTTTTTTCCTTTATCTACTGAGATGGTATCTTTCGGGCTAGCAAGTTAATCTAGGGAATGACAAAACACTAGATCTCTGCTACCACTGCTACTTGTAATATCTATTTTATATTAAAAACACATTTCTGTACTTGGCATCTCAAAATTCCTTTTCTTCTGTTAATAGGTATTAAGAATGCTTGCTTATGATTGCAGCAAAGCATTGTAAATGCAAATGCAGATAACACTTGCTTTCTCACTTTATACAGCAACTCTGAGCATATTAAACCAGTGAGGTCACTCCAATGTCTGAATAGTTGCCACTAGAACTGTGTATTACGATTCCTGATGAGTGCATGAATGCTGCATAATGTTGTCTTAATTCACTGTTATAGTTTTGCATCATGATTGTACGCTAATCAAGAATTTGGTTTCTCAAAAATTGTACAGCTATAGAATCCAAGCAAAATGGCAGGAGCAAATCAGAGAAACTATCCCTCATGAAGGTATGACTTTCCTAGCCCAGCTTAAGTAATGCCAATGTGCTGTACTCCACACACAGATTTAATTTAACTTTATTGCTTCCTTAATCAATGTTTAGGGTATATTTGTTCTGTGGCTTTCTAGTATTATAAAATGTAGTCATTCTATGGCTGTAGGACACCCACCTGGATGTTACTATGGATGTTACTAGGCATTGTCCCTTAAATCTGTGAAAGGGAATAGAAGAAATCTTGTGTACAACTTCCAGCTTAAGTATGGAATCAGCCATCTCTGGTGCCATAGATTCTGACCATGTTTTTCCTCAGAGTCTGAAGAGGTAGACTCTGGGATTGCATTGCTCATGAGCTGGCAGAGGGATTCTCATTTCCTTCTTAATGATACAGTCTTCCTCTTCTTCTTTTGTGCTTTAGGTGACCCTGCGTGTGCAGGGGGGTTGGACTAGATGACCTCTAGAGGTCCCTTCCAACCTTAAGCATTCTATGATCCTATGATTCTATGATTCTAAGTGCTCCTTGATTTGAGAACTGAGTTTTCTTCTTCATGAGTGAGCATGATGTGCAAATGCTTTTAGCAACTGAGCTGATATCATTTTGCCTTAAAATGTATGTTTTAAATTTAAATGGAACAAGGGATAGGAAAAAAATTGACAAGAAACACTGTTACATTACCTTCATTTTTTTTTTTCTATGATATATCCCTATTTTCTTCTTTCTTGTTCTCTGATAAAGGATTCCCTTGATCATCTCAAATAGTTCACCTTCATATTCTGGGACTCTGGAGGTCTACCTGCATAGTGGGAGAGCTTGCTAGATGGATGTGGGGCAAAAAAAAAGGGGCGGCAAAAGGGGCTGGAGAATGAGCCCCACAGAATTTAGTTAGACCAAATGTTTGTATTTGGATCCTATGGTCTTTTTCTGACATCTTGTCACCTAGGGACAGATTTAGAAAAGCAAAGAATGAGGCGGCAGGTCCAGTGGAAAGGCCACTGGAACTGTTCTGGTTTTGTGCAACTCCTTGGGACATCTTGGCTGATAGGTGAAGGGCACACTTTAAAGAGCTCAGAGGTACCCTTTAAAGAGGAGAAACCATTAATACTGCTTTTTTTCTGGAGTTTCCTAAGCAGGGTTATGCATTATTTTGAGCTGAAAATACTACATTTATAGGGAAATAAAAAATAGCTTTTTTTATTTTCTGGAGATTTGCACTCGTTCAAAATCTGTATCCTCAAAAAGAAGGTTGCATTTGCCATTACTGAATGTAGCTTGTTATATAGTTTTTCTACACACATTTTCAATTATTATTTTGAAATTGCGAATTTTTGTCAACCCCTAATCACAGGGCAAAAACACACCCAAGTCTTTTTGAGTGACTCATTTAGATGATTGTTCTGACTAAAGCAGGGATCATCTGGCAGGTTTATAAGGCAGAACTATCCCAAACTGCCTCTAATTTGGAGCTCCTCCACTCAAACTCTGATTTGTACATGTAAGATCATAAGTAAATAAGCAGTTAGATGCTTGACGTGTGAAACCAAATTTGATAGTTTTGTAACACCCGAAATTAGAAGTCACATTAATACCACTTAGTAACAGTTCCCCTCAAAGTATTTGCAGTGAGTTTTATAGCAGAATTGCGAACTTCCTAGAGCTGATTTTTTTCAGTAATTAAATGAGTTATTAGGTGGAAAATTGGCAGACTAATGAGTAATTTCAGACCCTGAAAAATCAGCCTGCATTGACAGCATTATAGAAGGCTTAGTTATTTTCAGAAGATGTTGTCGAAGCTCACACAGTTGATGATAGACCCTCAAATTAAATGTTCTTGAGAATCTTCATACACTTTTACTTCCGTGTGACCTTTTAGAACCTATTATCCTAAAATACAAGCCGAAATGTAGCCATGAACTGTAAAACAACAAATCCAGAGCCCCATGGTGTTTTCCAAGAGCGAGGCATTTCTGTATTGTCTTCTTTTTTTTCTGTGTAATTCACTCTGAAGAGAGCAGAAACAGTAACGCCCTGTATAAGGGGCATCTGAATTCCTTTGCATTTCGGTGTTTTGCTGCTCTAGAGGATGGATCAGGCAGGCAGTGCATAGGGATAGCATGACCTGTGAAAACTCACAAACCAAAACACAGCTGGCAAGTCTAATTTTAGGTCCTTTAGCCTTGATCATGTCCCTTTAATGTATTGAATGGAAAAAAAGAAAGGCGTTTACAGGAAACGTCACAGAAGTTAGTTCCAAATTCCTCTTTAAATAGAGTCTCTGCATTGGTATGTTTTCCTAGACTCTGTTTTTGTTTAATTTTTGTGTGATTTTTTTTTAATGCCTGTGAAATTTGCCAGGTTGACAGCCTGGAGACAGAAGTCCCCTATCAGCAGAACATCACAGCCATGAGAGAGGCAATGGGTGTTTCCTATAGTGACCTGCCAACATGCCAGGGCCCTGACCTAGAGGGACCACCTTTAGACTTGAGAATGGAGCTTAGTTTCCATGCCCGCTTACAGCCTAGCCTTCGACAAATGGAAAAATAACAGCATTTATTTTTATTTTCTATTGAATTAATGGTAGAAGGATGGGGCCGCTTGGGATGGGACCTTGACTTTTCTTAGTTCCATTTTGTATGACTTTTTGTAGTTTTTTTTTTCAAGATGCTAAAAAAGTTGGAGGTTTCCATGTGGAGGTTTGATGAAGGGACTACAGGAAATGGTATACTGTACTTTTAAAAGCAACATTTTGTTTTTTCTCCTAAGACATTCAATATTCAAAACATTTTCTAGAACAGGCAGTTTTTATCACACAAATGTCAAAAAGATTATATTTCTAAGCAAAAATGGCCTTATATTTCAGTGAAAGTGGCTTTCTATCTTAAAAATATACACACACTATTTTGAGGGATTGTCACATGTAAATTCAGAGTTCTACTAATATAAGATAGCTGCTTTGGTAGTATAACTATTCCTTTTTTTTTTTTTTTAATTACAAGGAGTATATAAAAATGCTTTTAAAAAGCCTTCTTGGAAAACAAAATCTCTATTGTTCCATTTGCAACCATTTTGCTTCCTTAGATTTCTTTTTTCTCCCTGGAAGCTTGAGAGAGCTGCTTGCTGACTTTGTTAAACCTTTTAATCTCTCAGTCAAATGTCTTGATCTTTGCTTTGTATTTCTTCTGCTTTTCTGGAATTCCCCAAAAAGTAGCTCAGTGAAACGCACAGTATTCAGGCTGGACAAACTAACTTCATTGTATGTTGTTGACCCTGCCTTCTAAGCGTACAAGCCCTGGAGAGAAGTAAAATCTAAACAACCTCTTTGCTATCAGCCTGTATAGCCCACTAGTTTTGAAACTCGAGAAGTTCTGCTATACATTACTGGCTGTTTCTAATTCTCCCAATCCTAGCTACAATCCACAGGTTGACCTAGCAAAAGAAAAAAAAATACAGTTTTGTAATAACCTTTTCATTCCTATAAAATTCTAAAGGATTCTTCCCTAAGATCAGATGGCACCCAGTCTTCCAGGAAGTGAGAGAGGCCTTTCAGAATCCACGCTATAAGCCCAGCTGAGAATAGAAACTAGGCAAATGGGAAGAGATACTATATGACTTCAACCACGTGTCCAAATCAATCTGCAAAACCTAAAAATCATCATATGCTTCCTGGCACTTTCAGATTGGTTAAGCCATTTCAGATGGCTGCAACCTTTAGGTATTTCTGGTTCTCACAGGTAGGAAGCCAGAGAAGCCAGAAACTCTGCAGGCTTGCAGGGTGGGTAGATAAGAGAAAGCTCAGCTTTCAAGCTCTCCAGGTTTTCATGAACTGCAGAAAAAGAAATACTCTAATTTTGCAAAATGCCTCTCTTGCCTTCTTTGGTTTTCTCCATTTTCTCTTACCCTCAACCATAAAAAAACAGGTTTGTGTGCAGTCCCTTTAGAAGCAGTGGGGCTTCAAGCAGTGTTGCTTAGTGATGCAGTGCAGTGGAGACAATATAGAATTGTGTTAGACTTCTACAGTAACAGTATGCTTCCTGGTAGACAGCAAATTGTCCAACAGGCAAGAAGCATCTCCACTGTTCTGAGTGCTTACATTATTAACTGGCATTTGCTCTGCCCTGCAGAGCCATGCTTCTATGATGTTAAGGGAGCTCATGAGTTAACAAACTCCCTTCGGAGTCAACCCTAGTGAACAGTTGATGGAAGAACAGGGAAAACAAATAGAGAAAAGCTATATCAGTTTGCAAAAATTACTCCACTTTACTCAGCCAAGCTAAACTTTTCAGATAGCTTAGAAGTACTATAAAGATATACACAACAGTAAATGCCTGACCTATTTAAAGAGGTCCTAGAAGAGCATATTTGATTAGCTCCATTTTAAAGTAATTTTCTCAAAATAAAAAGCCAAGATCAGTAGAATATGCCAATCTAGGGATTTGAAATGTTTAATTGTGGATCCTGAGATACACTGAGTGCCAGTAACAGCAGAATAGCAGCATGTACTCAGGCCCAGTGTCCAGTTCTGGACCTTGAAGAGACAGCTAAAATCTCAAGAAGCTATTCTAGAAAAAATAGTTGAGAAAGAAAAAAGCATAGTATACATCATTTAACAATGTTAAGTAATTCTGGAGACCTTTTCTTTGAACAGCTTTAGTGCTCCCATGCTTTAGACAGGCGATTTGAAATTTGGCAGGGGAATGTTAGGAGTGTGCATTTCGCTTTCCTTATAAAAATGTAACAATTTGGCCATGGTTTAAGTCTTTTCAAAAATCATAGCTTGCAGATACATATTGAAGACTTCTTGGGTTTTAACATATTTAAGACTTCTTGAGTTTTAACAAAACCTCTAAAAATTCTGTCATGGCATGGCCACGTCCCACACCACCTAATGCTGACGAGGCTGCACACGTGCTGTACAGGGACTGGGTATGCTGCTTCAGGACTGCCACAATGTGCCGCAGACCAAAGCCAGAGCCAGGCACCAAAACTGTGCTCTCATACCCCGGGCTGTGCTGGAGAAAGCCTCTTTTGAAGGCTTTCTGTAAGGATGGGCATCAGAAGCAAACTTGAAAAGAAAGATGACAACGGCATTTCCATGTCTTCATGTGGTCCCTGTCGCCACATAGGTGTGAGAAGGTGGAGAACACAGATGGCAACATCATGTGCTCAGTTCCTGGCCTAGAAAGGTGCTGGCCCGCAGCAGCAAGAGGGACCACGTCGCGGGAGTCCTGCTCCGACCGGAGCAGCGCGTGCTCCCTTGTCTGGGAAGGAGGCTGCTGCAGATGCCAGCAAGTACGGGCTGGAGCATGTTCAATACAGATGGAGTCTTTGAAGAATTTAGCTGACAAACTCTTAAATGTCTTTACTGAACTAGTGCTAATTGAGAATTTTCAAAGGTTTATAGCTTGGCCAAATGTGGGTGGATTTTCAAAGAGATGGCAAAAGGCACATCCCTGAGAGCAGGGCCATCCCTTCTCCAAATGTTATGCTTCTGTTCCAAAGCATGCTCTCCTCAATTAAATATAGTGAGAAACAGCATACCAATATTTTTCTCTAATCTAATTTTCAGAAATGGCTGAATCACTTTTGCTAAAACTTTCCAAAATAATTGAGGCTTGGGCAAATAATCTGCAGGGTAAATACCAAATTGAAAAGCAAAGTTTTTCAAAATGAAATATTGCCTTAAAATGGCATTAAGGCATATTGCCTTAAAATATCCATTCTGCCCATAATAAACTGAAATGGCAAATTTTCTTGCTCAGAAACTGGAAAGAAGGAGGCTGGTAATAAGTTACTACAGATGTGAAGCAGTACTCATGAGACCGGAATTTGTCTCGAAAAGCACCTCTTATTGATAGAAATGCTTACAAGGGGTAACTCACTGCAGATATCACTAGTTAGCACTGTACCTGTGATATTGCCAACCTCAGTGAGGCTTTGGCAGTTACATCTTGATAGCAAATCACCCAGTCACTTAAGTTAAAGTTGCCTCAGGGCAGCCCAACTTGTTCAAAATATTTTTAAGCCTTGCATTCTGGAGTCAATATTGCTTGTTCATTCAGCATATGTCTCAGCCCTTCTCTCTGTACCCCTGGTGAGGTTACTAACTCTTTTTTTTCATAACACACTTTAACCAAAAGAAAAATAACATTCCTCTGGGTAATGAGTTACAAAATAGAGAAGGTACCAAAATGACTGTGAATTTGTGCAGTAACTTTTGTATTACTCACCCAATCCAAATAATATTGAGCAAAGGACACGTTTGAATACTGAATGCTATAGACCTAAACTTAAGATATTGAATGCATAGTGTAGGGCACCAGGTAGCCAAAAGTGGGCCTGGAATTTGCCCAATGCTGGATTTGATGCTGTTGGAAGCCCAGGAAACTGGAAAAGCCATTGACCTCAAAGCCTATTTAGTTCAAGTTCAGTAAGGCCATAAAACAGGCTGTGGGAAGTAGCAGTAGTCCCAAATTCTGTATGATCAGGTTTTTAGACCTGGCATATCAGAATGATAGACGTGCTCCACCAGCTCTTGCCAACAATATCCGATCCATCGTGTGGCCTGGAACATGGTATTTGGGAAAGTGGTGGAAGCTTAGAAAGGAACTGCAGAGGAACAAATAAATATGACTAATCATCGGCTATGGATTTTGTATGTAATTCATACTTAAATTATGCCAACTGCCAGCTAGTACAAGGAGGGACCTCTGGCCCCAGCTTTTTCGGGAGAGCTGCATATCTCTCAAGGATTGTTTGGAGCCTAGGGAAGGGGATGAGCTTTCATACGTGGACTCCACGAGTTCTGCATGTCCACTCTGCATTATGCGTAGTCCTTAATCCTTATAGAAGATTGCGTTTGCTAGGGAGAAGCAGCTGTAGTTCATTTTGATGTCTATAGTAGAAGAAATTTGACCATGTAGCTTTAACAATATTACAAACCTTAAAAAAGGGTATGTGAGGTGACTGTAAGAAGTCTGTCTAAAAAAAAGGTTCCTCACAGTGGCTCAGAAAGTAGTACAGCTTATGGTATTTTATACCAGCCTACAAGGCACTAGATTTAAATCGGTGTGCAGTGAAACATTTAAATATACTATAGCAAATGAAATATGGTCCAATAGGTTTTTTATGGTCCGGCTATGCTTTTTCTTTTCAATCACTAGCCTGGGGCGAACAAGTCGGCTTTAAAATGTCTATTTTAGCTATGCTTTTATCACCTCTGTCTTTTAGGAAGTTTGATTTCTTTTTTCATTTCTTCTCTTTGATAAAAAAAAAAGACGTGAGATCTATGAATGGGTTATTTATCTCTTATGTTTAAGCTATTTATCTGCCAATAGACATGTTGCTTTAGAAGTGTTTTATATTACTAATTAATTTAATTGAACATACTGTACTCCATGTTAACACATTTTCTATTATATACTATAATGTGATACAGGGCCCTCCCTCAGCAACCTTACCTTAAAGCTTTAATTGCTTTCCTCTAAGCCTCAGCTCATGTTTGATTTATCTGATTTCTTTGTATAAAGATTCTCTGGTTTACAACGTGTACACAAGTCATTAAATTGGTGTTGATGTTTATCTAGCAAACTTACCAATTGGTGGTAGTATATATCCCTTTATGAATTTATGACTGGGCAATAAAGACAAGTGTCAGAAGCTCGGTTGTCTCTATTGGGTCACCTGTTAGTTTATGCCTAGAAAGACAAAATAAGCACTTCCCTGACTTACACAGTGAGCTGAATGAAGGGTTGATGCCTGCAGTCAAAAATGTGTTATAAATTTCTAGCCATGATCTGAAATTTTATTTTTCTTTTTTGAGGGAAAAAAAAAAGGTGAATAGATTGGAGAGGAGGAAAGGGGGAAGACAGCTTGAGTATGTTTGAAGGCAGTGTGGACATCATCTGAGAAACATCCCTGTTTATGTCAAGGAAAAGCTGAACCAAAATGCCAGATCCCCAAGCTATGTGAAGTGCCGAATCTGAATCCAAGTATTGCAGCTTGAATTCTCTCTGGCTCTCAAGAACCTAGATGTAGATACCACATATTTAAATGCATGAAAATGAATGATAGTAAATAATCAATGTAGAGTGGGAAATCTGGTCCTTTGATCTGTCAGGTTTCGTCACATAACACAAGCATAAGGACATATGGTATTTCAAAGTTGCATTTGAAGAGGTGCCTACACTGACTTTTATCCTTATTTACAAATAGTTGGCAAAAAAGGCTGTAATCTCACAGATAGCACTGCGGAGGTGCATAAGTCTCCTCGCACAGAGCTCATTTTAGGATTAGGATGTGATTAATATAGCTTGGAAATATTTGGAAAATGTATATGTACTTTTGAAAGCCTTAAGTGAGCCCAGTGCTGTAGTTTTTCAGAAAGGAGTAGGTAGGTAGACCTCCTTATCTCTGCAGGTTTGCTTCACACCCCAAAAGCTGAATAGTTTCTGCAAAGCCTCCTCGTTTGCCATTTCATTGGTACAGTTACTGCCTGTTCATTAACCTGCTTTCCTTACATGTAGACGACGTCTTTTGGCTTCAGTGAGAGCTAATTGCACGGGAGGCAAAAGGATTCAAATTAGGACTAAGAATATATAACCACATGGAAAAGGAAGCATGAAATATTCTAACTCTTTTTAGATGCAAAGCAACTTATGAACAAAACCCATTGTGGTTGATTCTCCCAAGCTGAAAGCATCGTGAAAGAAAAATGAAAGTGGGCAAAGCTAATTAATTTGCCAAAATTCATTGTTAATACTCTGTTTTCGGTCCTCCTGAATACTGCTTTCATGACACTTGGTGTCTTTGTAAAGAACCATCCCAGCTGTAACCATCCCCTCTTTCTGTTAGCTTTGCTCTGAGAATCTAAACTCTCATTTAAAAGATGAGTAAGATCCTAGACCTCATGATTACATAGAAAGCTCACAAGTTTGATTTACCTGCTCCTCAGGGGGTAAAGGCAAATGAATAAAAAATCAAATGTTGCTATTTTTAAAGTCTTTTTCTAAACCCTCATGTTTTTTAACTTTTTTGCTAGCCTGACATCACTTTGTCTCAGATGCAGGGAGAGGGGAAAAGGGCTTTGACGAATTCCCAGTGTTTGGGATTAGCGAGGACTGAGCGGCTACGTGGCTACTCCAAAGCCTTTTCTAAAACTGCTCCGAATAGCGATAGCATTACCTGGCCAACGGTGGCTGTAGGACAAAGCCATGAGTCCTCCCGACCAGCCCGGGCAGAGTTTATTCTGCCGAGAGGCCCGCGGCACCGACGCTTGCTGCTAATGGCAGTCAGGAAGAGCTCCCTTGACTCCGGCCAATCAACTCCACGGGAAGAGCTCGCGGGATGGGGCCCCTGGATTATACACGTAGGACTCTGGAAGACCAGCTTTTGCTGCTCATATGTTTGGCAGGCAGATTTGATAATCAGTGCTGTTCTAGAACCTTACACCATCTCAGTGAATATAAATCGAGGGTGTAAAGCAAATGGGCAACTGGCGGCGAGCCAAACACGGATGGGAGCGGGGATGGTTTATTGTTGAGGGGCAGCCCGGTGTTCTGCAGCAGAGCTCGCTGCTCACAACAGCTCGGCGTCGCTGCCGAGTTCGAGTGTGGCCTCTGAAGCGCATGAAATAATAACAGTTTTATTTCTCCTGACACAAGTGCGGAAGCTGTTTGCTGCCACCTCAGAACTGTTACCCTGCAATGCAAAAGTACCAACAAGGCAGGCTGGATGCAATGTTATTATAAACAGTGCCGCAGTAAATTTCAGGAAAAGCCCATTATACGGTGATAGTCTGTTTGTCAGGAGAAAAGTTCACTAATGTATATGGAAGCAGAGCTCCATATTCACTGATTTGTCTCCGAGTCGATTCTGTTGGACGTTTCCCCTTATTTACTGTGCAGGTGTTGCTGACAGTAAGCTTGAAAAGCAAATGATACAGGGGGGCACAGGCTCAGTAAGCTTAAACTGGCAGAGCAGTGGTATCAATTTAAGGCATAGTTTATTATTGCTTTTTAATATTTTAGGATTTGGGGGAAGGGGGGTGTGGAGGGAAGTATGATCTGTTGTCTGGTTGCTGTTTCATTCCTGTAAATCACTCAATGAAAGATGCATTAAAAAAAAAAGTAATGAATGAAGGCAGGAAAAAATGAACATATGTACACCATAGAATCCTGCTCTGTTTTAACTCCAATTTGTGCTCACATGCAATCAATTATAAAGAGATGAGCTGAGAGTTTCAGTGTGGCCCCAGGGAGTTTGGCACCCCTTTCTTATTTTGTTTTGGTGGGATTAGCACCCCAAACCTAAAACTACTTTGAAAATCAGCCATAATGTCAGTCCTTCCAAAATATCCTAATTGTTTTTGTGTATTTGTTTAATTATTCCAGGAAATCTTCTATGGTAATCTGAAAGGCAACTACTACTTTTCTATAGGAGAAAAATACCATCATTTGTTCATCATTCATTGATCTTAAATGCCTTTCTTCTACACATAGAATAATTTTGGCTGCTCTCCTCGTACTTTTAAAAATCTGGTCACTGCCTGAGCTGGCTTTTCTTGATGAAAAAGCCTATAGTTATTTTTTATAAGCTCATCCATGACTTCTTTTATCTGCTCTACAATTTTCCTGTGTTCTGAGCTGGATCAGGCACAAAGTTTCTTTAGGCCCCAGTTTCTCTACCCCAAAACGGATATTTTCTTTCCTCCTTTTCCCAAGGAGACACATAAAGAGATTTTACCTGGCTGCATCCCCAAACATTTATGAAGCAATTTGAGATCCCTATCTAGAAACTAATCAAAATGAAAAAAAAAGAAGTTTTTAAAAAAGTTATTCTTCACCTTTATTTACTGTCAAGTTGCTTAAGCTAACAAACAAAAATGGCTAAATGCTTAAGCTAACAGACAAAAATCCTTTGTAGTGCTATAAAGTACCTAGAAACTTTTCTTCTAAATTCCAACAGAAGCTGAAAATCACAAATCCTCTGAAGGAGATCTAACAACTTCTCCACTATCAAAAACTGAAAAAAATCACATCTGGCTGATTCATTATTTAATTAATTAAAAAATAAATAGAATATAGGCCTATTTGTTAGCATTTTGGTGAGGAAATCATTGTTTATGAAAAGCAGGTATGCTATGCAAATCAACTGATTTATTAAGAGTCAGTTTTTCCAATAATTAGATAAGCCAACTCAACTATGCCTAGAAAGCCAAGAAAACAGTATGTAGATTAAGGTTACTCAAAACTTTTGTGCATTATTTTAAAGAGATGTAAATTGCACCATTTTAGTACTACATATGTACAAAAGCCCAAATCTTGTTTTTTTTCAGCTCCATTTAAGTGCATGTCTGAAAAGAGGTCTATAAAATGCAATAGTTTTCTCTGTTTGACTGTGTGTGAGCAAACAGTGTAGATGGACTTTGCAGCCTCTCCTGCACTTGGTAGCAAGGTTTGTGCTAGCTTTCCGTGCAGTTTGTGATGAGGGACCTCTTGCCTGGTTAGCCTATTTTGCAGACCCAGGGGAGCCCTGTTCATCACAAAGATGGAAAACATAGGCCTTTTAAGTATGAAAAAATAGCTGAAAAATGAATCTGTTGGATCTTGTCCCCTTTGAGCTGTTTCCCTCCTCCCTCGGTTTCAGAGAATCCACTGTTACAGGGTTGCCATCCAATCTGGAAATTTCGGGATAATCCCAGTTTTTGAACAACACGCCTGAGTCTCCGTCTCGGCTCGGGCAGGACACATGGTGTGAGAGACAGCTGCTAGGAACCGTGCAGCTCCTACGGCGTGTCAGTTTATCAGCCGTGAAGTGGATGTACCAGCTCGCAGATTGTTGGTAGGAGTGTGGTACTTTGTTATAAATGTATTTTATTGGTTTTAAGGAGATTTTATTAAAAGGCTCCCCACAAGAAATGGGCAGTAAAAGATCAAGTAAATTACTTTGCTTTCATTTGAAGTTCCCTAGTCTCTGGAGGGTTTATGGAGACTCTATGAGCCCTCAAAACCCTGACGCACTTTAATCTCGCTTAGTGATAATAGTAGTCGTGAACGGCGTGCTCAGCATCGCCAGCCTCCAGGGACGTAATCAAATACATGCGGAAGGGTCAACAGACTCCATTAAGAGGAGACCTTAAAGGTATTCAGGTGCCTAAAAATGCAGGGAATCACCTTGTCAAAATCAGGAGTAATTTAATATACTCAAGGCCTAGTTATCACCAAAACTGCACAAATTAATCACCTAGCACCAGTGCTGCTGCCTCACACCTGCCAGTTTCTCTGAGGGGCCTGAACGTCTCCATGGTGGCCATGGGCACTTCGTATTTCTCCTGAGGTGAACAGCAGCTCAGGGCTGCCACCGCGCAGCCAAACTGCGCACCTTTCTGCTGGAAACAGCATGGATCAGGCCTTCCTGTGTGTAAACATTAAACATTCTTTTAACATTTCCTCAGTAAATATTTAAGAAATGTTACAGCTCTCTGGCAGATGTTAGTATCTACTGTTTCCTAAGCACGTATGTAGTGGCGTGTGTGGTTTTCTTGCTTTTCCCTTCTCGAGCCTGTGGAAATCTGCACACAGTGCTCGGGTGAGAGCGGTCGGATAAGGCAAAACACCAACACATCCTTTACGGCTGTTTCACCTCAGACACTCCTGGCAAGTTAAGGTTAATTTAAATGAGAAGGGAAGAGAAAAAAAAAAAAAGAAGGAAACAGACAACTGTGATTATGAATTAGCCGTATTCATGCCAGAGCTTGGGACACACGTACAAATTAATTTAAATGCTACATAAAATTTCACCCCCATCTCTGCAACTCCACCAGAGTGCCCTAAAAAAATATTTCCTAAGATCTTAATTCAGTGTTCTGCACCTATTCCTCTAAATTTTACCACCTCATCACTTCTACTCTTAATCTTGCAACAACGACCGCTAGCTTGATAACTTCGATATTGGCTTCTGCCATTGCCTCCTTTCTTCCTGTCAGCTGCTAAAAGCTGGCCAAATTCCATTCCCGGCTCTGGAAAGCGGGTATCCTTTAGGAACCAAGTTGCAGTTTCCCTTTGCAGAATCCTTCTGTGGAAATGTTTGTAAATCTATGTAAATTCACAGCTTAGAGTTCATCTTTGCGGTTTTGAGTTCAGACTGGGTGTTAGATTTAGCCCTAACCACTGCAGTTTCACCTAGTTGCCACATGAAAACATCAATTGCAGCACTGTGCCCAGAAGTCTTACAAGGTTTGCCAAAATTCAAATAAACTTTTCATCAAACCTGGCCTTAACTATGAATGGTTTGGGATTTTGTTATTAACGTGGCGTCTTTGTGCAACAAAAGTTGCTGGAGGAGTTGCTCTTGCTTTACAAATTCTTATATACATAAGCAGCTAAATACAAATTAAATTATGTATATATACATAAAAAAAACATAATTCCTTATTTTGTGATACCAGTTTTTTTCTTCCTTTCTTTTAGTAAGTCAGGAATATTTTCTGGCAAGATATGTCACTAGCTTATAACTTCATTAAGCTGCAGACCATACCTTACCCTTTCACTAGATCCCTGAAAAGAACTTTTGTGTGTGCCAAACAGATATCCACTTGGTCTGTGGCTCTTGAAAGGTAAATTGCCAAGTTCCAGCAAGCAAATTAAGAGGTGCAATGAGAGCTAGCTGTTGCATTCTATCAAATCCTGCTACTGAATGTGTTGAAAAGCTTGCCCAGAGCCATGGCCTCACATATTTATGGTATGAATGGGACTCTTGGAGCTATGTATTGCCATAGTTCCCATTTCTTTTGTAATAAACCAGCTCAGCAGATGTAGCTTAGGTGAAAAGGAAATTCAAAGTCTTCTGCTTAGAGTATAACCAAAACAAAGTCCTCTCTCTGGTCCTCTGTCTATGAGCCAGACTCTGACACCTTGCTTGTACTGATTAGTGTTTTATTCTATGTATAGCCCAATGAAACTCAAAAGGGTCACACACGGAAGAAAGTGCTGCTCAACAGTACTCTGTGAGATCTGCTGCCAAGATCACGCAACTTTTAGTTTCCAATACAACACATCAAATTATAGTATTTGTTTTCCAAGTCAGCTGCATTTGGATTATAAATTTTGATGCTGAAGAAATCCATTATAGGTAGTTCAGATTTTCCTTAGTACCAAACACATTGCAGTTTGTGCAGTAGCAGTACCCAATTCACATCATATAAAGAGTATATTTTAATCTCCTACTTGTGACTTGAGTACATAGTCTATGGCCTTCAGAGTATTTAGTATAATATTTCCCCTCTGGTGGGACCTGCCTGCTCCACTAGTATATTAAAATAAGAAATATAAGGTGTGTTATTGAATTCTGTTGGCTTTATTTAGCCTGGTGGGTGTACAGTGGCTCTGAATTAAAGAGAAGCAAGAGACAAGCCCATGATGTACCGAGTAGCAGAAACGGAAGTATCACGAAATGGGCTAAAGAGTCACCAACAGAGCTTGTTAAACTGCCACGCAGTAAGGTGATGGGGAAGGAGCTGACAATATGGGGATTTGTGCCTATTGAAACTTCTGCTCACATATTATAGGCAAGATGCTTCAGAAAATATTAATTACATTTTCTTGCACCATTTTTGCATAATTTACATAATAGCATCTGTGTCTCAAGAAAAAAAAAAAGAAAAAAAAAAGGCTTTACATATTAATCAGTAAAAGCAACTAATAAATTTACAAGCCAGCTCCTATTGAAGCCCACAGAGAACTTCCACTGCCTTTGTGGGGTGGTAGGCCAGCCCTTTAGCATACCTTTCATGCCTACCAGTGCATGAATCTTTTGTATTTCTAGCTTTATCTGATATTGTTGCCTAACTCAATTACGTATAAAAGTAAGAAGAGTCTCCCCACTAGTAGACTCCTCCTACTGCTTGTTGTTACTTGTTTCAGAGACATTTTTTCTCCTTGATAGTCTTTAATCTGAAATAATATCAAATGCTGTAATAAAACCGAAACAGATCATATCTATGGCATTTCCATTCCTCTGCTCCAGTGATAACATTATTTAAGAACACTCACAAGTTAATTAAGAAAGACCTTGCTGTCATAAATCCATGTTGCCTTCTAATCAAATTAGGCTTTTCTACTGTTATATTGCTGAAGTTCAGGAAACCATTCTGGATATTCAACACTAGATGCTTCACTAAGTAGTCCATAACTACGTGACATACTCTTTTGTAAGACGGAGCCGTATTTAATACAGTCTTACTTCTTCTGGAGTTTTACGTGTTTATATCTGAGTAATTTTCAATCCTCCTTTCCTTTAAAATAATTGAGAAGAAATTACCGTCTTGGGTATTTAAGGTATCTAATCTTCTCACAGCCATGTTTGTCCTTGTCTAAATGTTATGTAATCCCTTCTCTCTGTTTCCTTGAAGCCTTGATTTATGCAGTTCTCTATCCCTGCTAACAGAAGTCAGCTACTGAATGAATCTACCAGTTCCTTGCCCATTATCATTCATAGTGAGCATATTTTTTTTTCACTGTCAATTGTAAATCCTGTCTGCAGAGCAGAAAAACGAAATTGAGCTTTATCTTTAGGGCTCTGTGAACCCTGTGTTCTTTCATGATGCATTCCCATGCAGTTTTCTGTAAAAAAATTTGGTTTACAGCAATCAAAAAGGAACCAGCTCCAGCAGGTTAGAGAGAGGTTCAAATTCAATTAAATCAGCCCTGCAGGAGCTGATTCCGTTGGTTTACTGCAAGGCAGGGCATTGGGGCTGTCTGGGTCCAGATTTGTGAAAAACCTTACATGCGTTCCTGAATTTTTCAAACACATGGTCTGAGGTTCTTCTCCTTATCCAATCTTGAAAAAAGAATTAGCCAGTGAGGTGGCTGAACCTTCAAAGACATCTATAACTGCACCGTGTGGGTATCACGGTTTAATACTTAATTTGGGGTCTGTTCCTAAATATGTCCATATGACTCACAAAGTCCTACTCCAAACTGTAAAGGCTAAGTACAAATGATATGAGATGATCATATGCCTCAGTTATAGTCAGTAATCTACTTGAACATGAAACAAAATCCTGGAGCTGAATATTTCCAAAATTTGAGAACAGTCACATACGAGGCTCAGATATTTACAGACCCTCCCCCCCCCCTATTTCTAGAATACTTTTAAACAAAGCCAATAACTATTATATTAGAGTCAGAAATTGATGTTTGCATCCAAATTGTGCTGTTTGGGTCCATCTCTAGCATCAACAGAGACTTCTGATAAACCTGTCAACAGTTAATGGTTCACATTTGGCAGAGGAAAAATCTAGGACTCCCTAGATAGATAGTTCTATTCTGTTACTCCCCTAAAAGGGACCTGGCTCTGCATCTTGATATTGCTGAAGGCGACGCTATTTTTAGTAATCCTGATTATTTTCTTGGCTTGCAGTGGGTAGGGTGTTCTCACCCCCATCTTTGTTCCAGCTCTCTCTTAAGGGATTAACAGAGCAGAACTTGATGAGACAATTCATTTTAAGTAAGAGATAGAACTATTTAAAGGTATTATCCCTGTCTTATAGTTTAATTCTGCCTATCACTTGAGGACCTTTCCTGTAAGGGTTTTTTCTTTAGTATTTATAGTATTTTTTTTGTCTTCATTTCTTCTGAGACTACTTTACCATATTGATTTGTTAGAGATTTAAAAGACTTTGTCTGTGTTGGCTTCATTACAGATTTTGGTTGTCTTAAACTAATATCTATAATTTTCGTCTCTTTTTGAGCCTGCTAGTTTATTCTACACATACATTTCATTTTGTTTTTTTGATCTTTTTTTCCACAATACTTGTAAGATACTACATAAAACTCTGCAATATTTGTCTGTAATACAGACACAAGATTAAAGTAACATTTCCATATGTTTACCCAAAGGTTGAGTTTCTTAAATTAGGCTCCAAATCAAACTCCAAAGATGATAATAGCAAAGCTCTACCTGACTTCAATGGAAATAGGATTTTATATCTCTCTATCCAGAGGACATATCATATCTAGGAGATGAAAATGGCAGTAATATTATGGGTAGTTTTATTACTAAGCATTGTGCTTTAGGCCTGGAGACTGACCTGGGAACCATCTTGCCAATATCACTGTTCCTTTCTCCTCTCTAGTGCTTCCTAGATATCTAAAATGTAGTTTTGAAATCTTTCCTATCCATTTGTCTTTTCCATAGATACCAAACCTATCTCTTTCTAATCTATGGGCGAAATTTAAGTCTAACTTCGTATGTATCTCTCTCTTATAATTCACTCTGTCATGTACAACTGCAGCACAACTATTCTCAGTTATCTCAGCTAACTCTACAATCTTCCTAGCAGCAACCTTAATGTTTTCCTCTAGAGCACTAATTGATGCATATTCTTTTTGTTTTGATTGTTTTTAAGTAGTTGCTAGTAACAAAATGCCATTAAATTTCTTACCATCCAAGTCAAAAATTTTGTATTATTAACTTTCTCCATAGATATTTTTCTCTCTTCCTTATGTTAGATGGTGCAATTATTTATCCTCCTTTCAGGGAAGTCACTCACTATCTGAAAATTCTAAAGCAAAAATGATCACAGCCAAAGTGTCTGTTTGTTCGTATGTATCAAAAAGCCAAAGATTTTTGATAGCTTGGCTGGAAATTGGGACACGAGCAATATATTAACATTTTTGCCAGAAAGGCCAGATCCTCCTAAGACAGAGAGTCCAGCTGTTCTTGAGAGGTGATAATGCTCACTGTCACCCTTCTGATCCATGTGAATATTCAGAATTTTCAGAATTACTATACAGGCTATTCATCATCCTTTTCATTATTGTGGGAAGTTGGAGGGAATATTTTGTATGAAAGATTACAAAAATGTTTTTCTTCTTATAAGACTGGAGAATATCCTTCTCTGTCATTGTTCTGTTTCAGATGGGATAGGAATCTTTTTACCACAGTACTGCATGTTATTACTTTATTAATCATCCTTCTTCCCTTCCTTAGAACATCTATTTTTTTTTCCTGTAAATGTGCTTTCATTCTGCAATCCACACAGCTGGTCATCTTTCTTTGTTGTTGTGTCTAAAAGCAGCCATATGTCATCAGCAAACCTCTCATGTATATTGAACTTCCTTAGCACATCAGCTTGTCTCTTTGAATCTGTTACCTGATGTCTCTAAAGTGGCAAAACACAGCAACACGGGTCCTTCTGGTCCCTCGTGCATCAGAGTAGCACTTAGGAATATTGTAGTGATCGGGCATTTAGGTCTGGAACCAGTGTCTATTTTAGCTTTGTTTTTTCTAAAAAAAAAAATCTTTTTGTTTCAGCTCAGCTAGGATTGATATGTCTCAAATCAGCTCTAGGTGATAGAGCAGTAGGTACACCGATCCTTTATGTACAGTCGCACAGCTACAGAGCACTGGTAGGAGCACTTGGCTTGGTCTTGCCTCAACCACAGCCGCTCTGACTCACAAGCCCAGGCTCTGTATTTAGTGCTCACTTGTTTTTTAGGGAGTGCTCTTGTCAAGGAGTTAACAAAGTATAAAATGTTTCTGTTCAAAACGTTGGCATTGGTGCTTGACTACCATATGACGTGTCTAGCACAAGGTATATGCGTTACAGAGAAGGGCATTTATTCAAGGAGAGCCAGATCAAAAAGGTGAGTTGTGAATAAAGTTTGAGATGCTTTTGGTTCAGAAGATACCCCCAGGCTTTCTAAAAGCATGTTTTGTTATCTTCGTTCTGTAGTTGTGTATGTGAAAGCTCCTCTTTTCCTTCCCCAGTTTGGATTATGTTACACAGTTTAGGTATTCAGGTATTGAAGAGTCTGTGAGATGGGGAGATGGGCAGCCTCTTAAGGAGCTAGAACCATGTTGGGTAGTCTTCCAGGTGACTATGCTTGTAGCACTCTCTGTTGCTGTCGAATTTTGAAACTCCACTCCTGCAGTGGTTCTTCTTCTAAGTTGCAGTCATTGCATGAATTCAAAAGGGCATCCATTTTGGTGGCCAGGCCTGTGGCTGATTTTTCTCATCATTGTACATGGAGAATTAGGTGTTTTGTGGCACTGGTATTTGACCATTCAGTAGTACTGAAGAGTTCACGCCATACCCATGGTTACCCTGGCAATAAAGTGATGAGCTCTACTCAGTAGAATGTGATGGGAATGCTTAGAGGTGGCGAGATTTTTCAGAGAGCTTTCCTTTTCTATGACAGTTAACTCATTTGTTACTGGGATTCATTCTTAAACAGTCAATTAAGTAATGCATTTAATAGGCTGAGAAAAGGATGTCAGTGTCTTGACATTCATAACAATCTATAATGTGCAGTACTCACTACATTTTTAGGGGTGAATTTACACCTTCTGATCGGAAACTCCCTTTTGTAAGGGAGAAAATAAGTAAATAAACCAGTTTCCTACAAAATTCTATAATCTGTACCCGAGTAAAATTATTACAACATATGTATACATGCTTAAACTCCTAGACCTCAAAAAAGATCAAACAAATCCAGCTATACCGGATGCACACGGCATTTAAACACCAGTATGATTGTTTCATTCATTGGAAGCAAATTGACAAAACACGACAAATTTTATACAGAAAAAGTATTTTAAAATCACGGAGAGCAACACAGAACAGCCATCATTAAATAACTTACAGTGCAATACATTTGGCAATGCTTTTGCCAAGCAATCAAGTTTTTCAGATGTTCAGAGAAAGAGGAGCTCTCTGCTGCCCTTCGCCAGCACGTACCTGTGTATTTAAGGCTGTAATGACACTTGTCTGCAAGAGATTCAACATGATTCAGAAAACATGTAAAGCTGTGACCTGTACCTTTCATTCATTTTGGCTAGTTCCATGCTGATGAGGTGATCTATCATCGTTGTTACCATGTTATAGAGCCTTTTCCTACAAGAAAGTTTAGCCACTACGGCGATGCCTGGACAAGCAGCGCCTGGCACCCAGCAGTGCGCAGACTAAACTGTAGTTTTAGTTAGAGAATATGAAAACTGACAACAAATTATTGCTTGTGGTCTTTTTCCAGTTTTCAAGTGCAAACATACCGAAGTTTATTTTAAATCTGAGCCAGTCAGACATTTAGTAATATAGATCAAAGACGAAATGAAGGCCTCCCATGCTTATTATTTCAATATGATGTCTGTTCTAATAAAGTGTAAGAATGCTTGTGATAGACTAACTAGTAGGAATTTTCTGGTTCTGTAGTTTAGCCTTAAATATATACATATATTTGTAAATTAATCAGAACCACATTGTCGTGGTTTCAGTTCCTCAGAAAGCTGATTGTTTTCAATCCTTTCTTTAATCTTAGAAATATGGTGGCGGGCTGCCAGCACACTTTCAGATAAACAGTCCACTCCACATTTAAACGCTGGAGAATCGCTGATGTTGGGGAGGGTGTGGGGGACCGCAACAAAAAACACCGCCAGCCCTCTCTGTCTTTCTCTCTTTTCCCCAAAATGTAGAATATTATTGAAATAAGTTAGAGTTGTTGTGCGATTGTCCCTCACTCTTAATTAGAAAT
>NW_010581576.1:428928-430746 GCF_000705375.1 Tinamus guttatus
TGTTAGCATCCAGCACTGACTTAGCTCCACTTCCATGCGAGTGCCTGGAAGCCCCAGGCCTTAGCCCAGGGTCTCAGGGGAATGGAAATCTCCCCAGGACTTTGAAATGCTACCTTTTCTAACTGTAGTTTAGGATTTTATACCAAGGAAGTGTTACTCAGGAGCAATTCAATGAATATTGCCTTGTTACAGCCTGTAGCCTTGTTATTTTATACTCTTCTAGAAAATAGATTCTGAAAGTGTACAAAGGCTTCTACATTACACTTTGAATAGCCCAGCACCTTTGTTCTAAAAATAAATGCATGACTTAAAAATAAATAATTAAGTGGGTTCAAAGCAGAGGCTTACATTGCTTTTGAGAATATTCACATATGATCAGCTGTTGAAAGAGCTGCAGTTCAACAGTGCTGAGCTAAGATTTAGTGACAGTGGCACCCAGGGATCAGACTCAGCGCCAGAACCTTAGTCTTTCCCATAGAGAACAAGAAATGAGTATGGAGGCATCAGACTAGATGGCAGCGAGAGATAATACCCAGCACCAAAAGCCTTGAACGCCTTCCAGCAATGTGGAAGACTGGTATGGCCAACCTTTAGGCCAAGATTCAACGAAGCAAATCGAGAACAATTGTAAGTTCATTCTTACTTGGCAAAGCACTTCAGTTTATGTTTATCTTTAACTTGTGATTACTGAAGATAGTAAAATTTATGCATGCACTTGAAATGAAGCAAGATCTTTATTGTTTTGTTGAATGGAATCCATAGTATGTTGTGGAGAAAGTAGCCCAGCCTCTCACGGACGGAGGAGGTTGTTTTTATATAAGACTGCATGACAAGCTAAAAAATGGGGAAAACTTTTTGAAGAAGCTTTCCTCATCCTCACTTCCCACTCCATATCCTCCCACCTTCCTAAATTATCCTTTTTACATCTAAATTGATGGAAAGACAAAGAAACCACTGTAAGTGAGCAGAGCCGCAGAGTGTAATAAAAACTTAAAAAGTGCAAGACTAACAAAAGCAAGGCTAGTCCGGCCTGAATATTTGAAACAAAATAAACACAAGAAAGCTAAAAATGTATGCTCACTTGGAGGTACAGGGAAAACTACAAGCATCGTTGCTGCAGTTGGCTGAGGCTTTTGCAATGGACAAAAGATACAGGAGGAAATGGGCAACAGAATTATTAAAAGATAAAAAATATAGTGACTAGTGGGGTTTTTTTTTTTGAATAGTGGAGCACATGCTTTAATATTCTCAATTAGGCACTTGTACACATCTTTCTCATTGATTTGAATTAAGCTCAAGCATGTTCTTTAAGATAAGCCTATGATTAAACATCCTTCCTAAAGAGGAGTTCTTTTTGGAATTCCAGCTGAAGGCAGGATCGGAGAGCTCCTTGAACCAGGATCACATTTCCAGATATAGGTCCAGGTTCAGGCGTGTATATGTGTGATGCTATATTTGAAAATACTGTATGCCTGTATCTCAGAGGCAGTACTTAATGTGCTTGAAGTTGGCAGCATGCTTGAGCACCCTGTTCAACTGTGGTGAGAGAGAAAAAGTAAAAGCTGTAAAGGAGAAAAAATACTTGTGAGACGGGTTTAGGCATTTTTCCAGCTTGCCGGTACACTGCAGTGTGCTTGCTCGTAATGCACACCTACCTGCTCTTCAGTAACTTCTTGCTCTATAGGTCCTTCATAGTACAATTCTGTTCACACACCTAACATGACTCTGAAATTCAGACTTGGCCATTTCCAGATCCTTGTAATACTTAAAAGAGGAATAATTGTTTTTAATGACAAAGAATTCTTTATTTTTGAGTGG